>CANXYI010057920.1:0-11412 GCA_948208565.1 Hura crepitans
AACCGATATTTTTCATGTGGAAAATAATTCTGTTTGGAATTGGTTTTTTTGGTAATCACTCTCACTTTTTTTTTTTTTTTTTTTTTCTCTCGCTTGAGAGAATATTCTTCTGTAGCTATACTGTCATGACATTGTATCTGAGGAAAGAAAAAAGAGTCGCTGTCGTGTAACTTTTCTATAAATATCATTATTAAATATTCGTATAAAAACGTTTTATTTGATGTGAGTTGGAACTATTTAAAATATGAATAAAAATATTGGTATATACTCATATAAATATATACCTATAAAATAATGCAACAACAGAAGTCGGAGCGGCAGCAAAATTTGTTTCATGTGCCTCCAGGCCCTCCACCGAGATAAGAAATACGAGGGTAGAGAAAATATTATTATTTGTATTTTGTTCAATTTTAAGATAAAAAAAAAAAAATCAAAGAAACAAAAACACCATATTGCTCCCTTTTTTTTTCCTGGTTGGTTATTATATACTGGACAGAGTATGACAGACAGGTCTGTGAAACAGAATCTATGTAGTAGAAAAAAATACAACATAAGTTTCCATTTGTAAATATTTTTACTATTTTTTTTTCCATTCTACCTAATGTGGAAAAGGAAAATGGCATGACCTGAACGATAAAAAGCAAAAGAGGTGGTTGAGACTGCATGGTCGGCTTTGCATCATCATTGTTTAAGGCCATAGTGCTGGTTTACTCACTGCCTTGTGAACAAAAGATTAAACTATGCAATCCATTGCCAACTTGGCAATTTGTCTTGATGTTTTCTATTATCCTGACGTGAAATCAAAATCTGAAAACAAAAATTACTTTTTCGCATACTTGGTTCTTCTACTAACTTACTATCCAGGTCAAGTTTGAAAATATATGAACTTGCTTCATCGAGGGAGAAAAAAAAAAGCACTTGCTTACAATCAACATGTAAAACTTTAATCATTCCTTGACTGTTTGCAATTAACATGGTCCAGCTATCTCTCTTCCAACGTACAGAACCTATAAAATGTGCTCCCGTATCACTAGCACCATTCTCTGCATCAGAAACAAATCTATGCCAAGCTACAGGTTTAGAAATAACCTGCAAGAAATTGACAACTATTACCAAATTATTCAAGGATTTGAAGCCAAGTATATGTGCTCATTGTTGAATTGAAATATGTATCCTGACCTGATAAACAAAAACTTCACTTGTTTCACTACCACGGGCTAGGTATTCGCCATTTACTGTAATTCCCACAAAATTCTTCTCATTTGGGTGGCCTCTGAATGTCCGCAGCTAAAATTCTCATACCAGATTGGATAACTAGTCAAGAAAGCAAAATAAAAATCAGAAAAGTGTAAAAAGGCCAAACACTGTCCAGCATATTGTCCTGGACATCCCACAATTGAAGTGTACTGTCAGTAGATGCAGAAGCTAGTTCATTGTTAGACGAAAATTTGACATATGAAAGAGCTTTCTGATGCCCTTTGAATGCTGAAAGTGCTTGGTTAATATTTCTCAAATCATAATAGTGTAGGTGATGATCTGCAGAATTTCATCTCTTAAATATGAATTTGGTTCTGGAATAAACTAAGGAATATAATTGAGATATATTTTCAAACAAAAACAGGGCAAATGAATGAAAAAAAAAATTCAATTTTTCTATATATTGCAGATAAATAAGAAGGTATCGTTAGCTGTAGGCACCGGAGAAAAAAAAAGTAATACAATTTTATATTTACAAGATAAAAGATTCCAGAGTTGCAAATATGGACAACAAGAACTGAACGAAGACGTACTGCAACAAATATGATGGATCCGGGATTATACTTGACAGAGCAAATATTTGCTATCATATGAATAAAAATTCTTACCTACAAGTAAAATGTTGTGTAAGTAGTTATATAGGTAGTTATCAAACAAAATAGTAGTGCATGCACTGGATACAAGAAAGAATACTAGATCACTCTCTTGTTCTGTGCACCAAACTTTGATCTGTTCAACATTGGAGATTCGAGAAACGCAATATAATCGGTCCGGCGCCTATGGCACTATCCGATGTCTTTGGGCATCGGGAGAAGTTTTGCTTCAGGTTGAATTTGTCTATACTTAGGAGGATGCTCATCAAAGTCATCATGATTTGATTCTGAAGGAGAACCAGTGGTTGGGGCTTTTTCATTTGATGCCGAGGGCATATTAACTTCTAAATTTGCAACATCTCTTTTCTTACAAAATGCATCCAGAGTTTTTTTTTTATTGTCAAAATAATGAACTATTTTATATAAACAGATTACGAAATTATTAGAATTTTAAAGACAAATCAACTAACTTGCATATCTTTCATAATTAAATACTAAACAGATAAAATACAAATTTCTCAACAACTCAATATAATCAATCATACAAAAGAGATTGAAAAGCTAACCAAAATTGCATCCTCAATCTCTTTTCACCATATATTCTAGATATTTTTTTCTTGTAAATTTATAATTTATAAATAAATTAAATAATAGTATAGTTTTATTGCCTTGATTTTTATACTAAATTACTACTAATATCATTATTATTTGCATTTATCTACATATGGCAAGAGACAAGAAGAGGTATTTAATTGCTATTAATTACATATAAAAGGGACAAATAGACAAAACTAATATATCGAATAAATAACAGAACAAGAGTGAAGTGAACTCTTTTCGACAATAAAATATATATATATATATAAGAACAGTGAAGTTGAAGTACAAGAAAGCTTGGTCGTTTCACACGAAAAAGAAAAAAAATTTACTGACTATGCAGCGCCGATAGTCCAAATTCTGCACTTTGCCCAAAATCTGCTTTATTCAGTTGAAATTTGGCCACTTGCTTGTTGCTTTCATTTTGTCGGCAACAACTCCAACTCTCACTGTTCCACTTGCTTTCTTTTATTTGTTTTAGACTTTTCAGAAGATAAAAAAATATTTTTTTATTAAATTATTATATAAATTATAAATGAATTTAAATTAAAAGTGGGCTTAAAAATAATTAGATTCGGGGGCCAACATAGTGGTAGGACTTAGTGGACCATTATCTTATTTTTCATTTTTTTTTTTGTCACTGCAGCAGCTCTTTTTAAAGAGCTTAATTGCTATAATTTGTGGGCATGAAGATTTTATCCAGTTGAACAAAAGTCAGGCTTAACTCACTCTGCTTTGTTTTTAATTTATAACAATAACATGAATTAACTGTGAAATCCATAGGAATTGGCTACATCTCATTGTAGCCATCTCGCGTGTAACAAGAGAATTGAAAGGAAAATAAAGTCAATGATGATGTGTAATGGTTTACAAGCTACAGCTTCATACAAAATGCAACACCTTGTTTGACATGTATGACAAATGATGATTGAAGATTTGAGCGTTCATTTCCTAATTCCAATCACACAAAACCTCGTTGGACTATTGCAACCTTCTGGGATAAATACATTAAGGAAGCTGATACAGAGATGAGGACAAAACAATCTTCATTTGTGAAAATAAGAATTTAAAGCCTTTTTTTATTGGCTTCCATTAAACATAGTAGTTACCGAATCCTTAATTTGCCTAGATAAGATCATCGCAGTTTCCACCTCAACATAATCCAACGTTAAAATCATAGCTAATTCTTCTTATGCTTGTTCCTTCTGTATCAAAATTTCAGAAAACAAAACTAGTTAGGCCGCCTGCTCAATGGCTGTAAGTAGTCCTTTTACCTCGAGTACGATGGGCCTACAATAGGATTAAATAAATTAATATTAATAAATAAAGTCTCTGGTGTATAGAAGGGTAAAACTGGTAAAATATCAGAATAGGTTATGGTCAGTCTTAAACTTTGTTATACATGTTGCATGTTTACTGTGTGCCTGCATCAATGATATAATTTATTTGAATTATTCCACTACTGAGTTTTATATTCAACGTGTTGGTGTTTCGATGGGCAGGTTGTAGACAGAAAACCAATGAGCATCAGACATCTTCAACGGTGTAGCTGACAGAGTATTTGTGGTATTTTGTTTTTCTTACTTAAGGAATGTAATAGTAATTGCACTCATGTATATAGAGCTAGTGTGGGTTGTGGGACACACACACACACATAGATTAGTAGAGGGGTGTTATGTAAGACCTAATGAAATTTCTGTGTGATATAAGTGTCTAACTTAGTGTGAATGTGTGTTGATGGGTCTCCGACCCTGTGATATATTATGATTGAGAGATGTTGTGTTTATTGAAATATTGGAGTACCAGAGGGTCCAATGAGGTTGGTGATGATATATAATTTCATAAAAGTGTTGTTTTACAGGTTCAAAATTTTGGCTAAGTAATAAAGCAGCCGTTATGCTGTCCGTTTGTTTTAAAATGTTTGGTAACACCTGAGAGTGATATGAATAGTACATCACTAGGCAGTGGTTGATAATGAAGGATAAGATGAATTAAATTAAGCGGTCCAATGACACTTCTTACCTATTCAAATAGAATGAGAAAGGAGTGTTATAATTATACTCGATTATATCATATTATATCAAAATTCAGAGAAGGTAATTTATTATGAAAAATCCCGTTATACCACATTTTACCTAATTATACCATATTATACTAAATTTCAGAGAAGATAATTTCTTATGGAAAATCCCGTTATATCACATTATACCCAATTATACCATATTATACCAAATTCCAGATAAGGTAATTTGTTATCAAAAATCCTGTTATACCATATTATATCAAATTATATCATATTATACCAAATTCCAGAGAATGTCATTTTTAATGAAAAATCCCGTTATACCATATTATACCCAATTATACCATATTATATCAAATTTCAGATAAGGTAATTTGTTATGGAAAATCCCGTTATACCACATTATACCCAATTATACCACATTATACCAAATTCTAGAAAAATGATACCAAGTATTTAAATGTAAGAAAGGAATTACAAAATTAATGTCAATAACTATCATAATAAGGAATAAAGAAAATTCAAATTATTATAGGAAATACATCAGAGCCTTTTTGGAATATTTCTGCATGTTTTTCTGTTGTGTCCATACTGTTCACATTTACTATATTTTTTCTTAATTTTATTTTCCCATGATGCTTTAATTCTCCTCTTTTTAAATCTTTCAGCTTTTATTCTTTCAATTGGTGGTAGGACTATTTGATTAGCCACCTCATTAGGTATCTTCCACATGTTTTCCTTAGAAATAAAAAAAGAAGAAGAGATAGAATAGATAACAACATGATAGAGAATGAAAACAGATTTAAAACAAAATTGCATAAAATTAATATAAATTTACCTGTTATGATAGAGATTTTTATTTAGTAAATGATGAAATTAGGTAGTGATAAATAGATTTCAATGAAAATTACAGCAACAGATGACTTTTTTTCATAAACCTTAGGTAAAAATATATAAGAATGAATGTATTTGAAAGGAAAGGGAAGAAGAAGAATGAATGTTAGAGAGAAAATCGGAGAAGATTAAAATGGAAAGTTATGGGAATGATGTAACTGTTATAAGTATTTATATTGATTTAAAATTGGAACATTTTTGAATTAATAATTAAAATAGATGTATTTTTGATAAAAAAATATTATAAATTCTTTTTTAAAAATAGTTACCTTTTTGTAGTGTTTATGTATAAACCCCAATTTTCTTCTTAGCATCGAAAATACAGAGATTAAACGACAGCGTACTTGTTTTCATGCTAATCTATTTTCACTGATAAATAAGGGAACGAAAACCGGCGCTAAGAGATACTATTTGTATTTTGTAGTTTGTCCTCTTAATCCTTTCCGATTATACAATTTCAAATTTCAAATTTCAAATTTCAATTTCAAATTTCATTTTGCTTTTAAATTCTCCAATTTTTCGGGTTTCACACGAGCAGCTGTTATTTTTGTGAGTGTTGAAATGGAAATAGGAAAAGGTACCATCGGATCTTGCTCAAAGGAGCAGCATCGGATGTACAAGGACTGGTTCAATGCAGCCGATGCAGGTTTTTATTTTATAGTCATTTTAATTTTTGCTCATTCTGCGATTTGCTTTTCTCTTAGTTTATAATTTCCTGTAGATGGAGATGGCCGCATCACTGGAAATGATGCTACCAAGTTCTTGGCTATGTCAAATCTTTCTCGTCAGGAACTCAAGCAGGTTACTACATAACTCTTTATTAACTAATTAGTTCAGTTGTTTTCATCTTATATTGTACATCTACTGTTGACACTTAGTCATTTGTTTTCAATGGTTATATTGAATATTTCAATTTGCTTTCGTTTTGGATTAAATGCTACCATTAACATTATATTTTACTTATCTTTGCTTAATTTTCCAAGGTTTGGGCGCTTGCGGATTCTAAACGGCAAGGATTTTTAGGATTCTCAGAGTTCATTGTTGCTATGCAGGTTGTGTATTGACTTATTGTTGGCATTCAATTTCTATGATAGCTACGCCATCTCAAATCCTACTTGTTTATTATTATCCTGATTGCAGCTCATTTCTCTGGCACAAGCAGGATATGAAATAACTTCAGATGTACTTAAGAGCTCCGGTATGTTAAAATTATCTTTGCTTTATGCTGTAATTATTTTTTATGTAAGTGAGGTGTATAAACACAATTACTCTCCCAGCTTATACTATGACACTTACTCAAATTTTGCAAATCAAAAGCACCAACGGCATGAGTTGGAAATGCATAATGATGTAATCACACAGTAGAGAAATTCCAATGCTTTTCATATCACTTCCGTGTCAATATGCAGACAATTCATATGTATGTTTTTTAATTAGCTTGATGCCTATGCTTTTCTCACAGCTTTATTTGAGAATATTAAACCTCCATCAATGGAAGGCATCGATGAGTCATTAGTTGTAAGTTATTAATTTCCTTTATAAGAGCCTGTGGGGTTAGTCTATCTAGATATATCTCCATATTGACCTCTCTTTATAATTTTCCAGAAAATTAAGGGTTTAACAACATATAGTGAGCCAGAAATCAATGGTTAGTAATCTAACAGATATCCTGTTTTGAGATGTATTGTTCTGTTAACTGTTAGTTTCATTATTTCATTGGTATGAATTATGTAGGATCTGCTCTGGCGCAGCAGCTTAGTTCTAAATCATCAAGAAAGGTGAGGCACGCATTATAATGTCTAATTGAGTAAGGCTTTTCTGCCTCTATTTGAGTTGTGTTATTTTCTTCTCCATCCCCATTGGATTAGATGTTGTCTTTTTCACATATGCTGTTAGAACTTTTAATCTTTTTTATCTTTCTATCCTTCTTTTTTTAAATTTTTTATGCTTTGCCATTTATTGCTGGTTGGATTGTGATGTCTTTTGAAGGTCAAACAAGGAGTTGGATTCTCAGATGCAAATAGTTTCATGTTACTTTATTTGTTTGTTCCAATAGATTTTGTGCATTGTTAGATCCTTTTTCATTTTGCTTTTAGATTGGGTTTCCCGTTTTCACAAAACTTCAGTTATTGATTCTATTTGTAGCGGGAACATTTATGTTTTATAACTAGTTAATTCACATCAGGGATAATTGTCTGCACGTCAAATGATTAAAATATAGTTATATGCTTTTTTAAGCTGTGATCTTTATTGGATATGAGTTTTATTATACTTGTATAGTTCTCTTTGCTGTTTTGTAAGATACATTGTTTATTCATCCAGTTTATTTTTGCTGCTATATTTCTTTTAGAGTCATTGCATTTTCAATTTGTATGCTGATGAATCATTTTCTTCTCTTTGCTCTTTGCTATTTAGATGCCACTTATTGCAGTAACATCTATTATTGACGGCTTGAAAAGGTTGTACCTTGAAAAGCTAAAGCCTTTGGAAGTTACCTACCGGTTCAATGATTTTTGGTCCCCCTTATTGGTAAGTTGTTTCAGGACATTTTTTTTATCTTATTTTTAGAATCCTTCAAGAGAATGAAAATTTTACATTTGATTTACTCTCTTTATCTATAAGTTCAATTCTTGCATGTCATTTGAAAAATAATTATGCAATGGCAGTTCCAGTCATGTTATTACTTGATAAAGTTCAATAGTTGCTTTATATGACCATCCACAATGGTTAATTTTTCAGACAAACAGTGATTTTGATGCCAAACCTATGGTAATGCTTCTAGGTCAATATTCCACTGGCAAGACAACCTTCATAAAGCATTTACTAAAATGTAATTACCCAGGTTAGATAAGTACTTTAAAATCTCTTTTTCCTTCTTAAATACCGAAAATCTTCCCCACAATCTTATTTTGTTCTTGGTCCATTTTCTTTTGTCTGGACAGGAGCTCACATTGGGCCAGAACCCACAACTGATAGATTTGTTGTTGTCATGGTATGGCTAGCCTTTCTATTTATACTGTTCTTTTTTAGAAGCATTTGAATGATCTAATAAGTTATATGGATGTCTTCATTTGATGATAGGAACTTGTATGCTTCATATGTACTGTTCAGTAATCTTAGTTTCTCTGTTTTCACTTCATCAGTCTGGATCCGATGAAAGAAGTATACCTGGGAATACTGTTGCTGTTCATGCTGATATGCCATTTAGTGGCTTACAAACTTTTGGAGGGGCATTCTTATCGAAGTTTGAGTGTTCTCAAATGCCACATCCAGTGAGTTGTTTATTTATTTATCTTAGTTGACCGTTAATTATAGTTACTTTGCTATTTTTCGTCATGATTGTTGCATGCATTTGCAGTTGCTTGATGAAATCACAATTGTTGATACCCCTGGTGTTCTTTCTGGAGAGAAACAGCGAACACAAAGGAGCTACGATTTTACTGGAGTTATCTCATGGTTTGCCGCAAAATGTGACCTTATTCTTTTGTTGTTTGATCCTCATAAACTTGATATAAGTGATGAATTCAAAAGAGTTATAGCCTCTCTGCATGGTAATGATGATAAAATACGTGTTGTCTTGAATAAGTCAGACCAAGTTGATACACAACAGGTACGATGCTTTATTTATCTGTTTCTTCTACTTTTGATTGGCAGAATTTCCGTGTAACTTGCTTACTTTTGGTCTATATTTGATAGTTGATGAGAGTTTATGGGGCCTTAATGTGGTCACTCGGAAAAGTTTTGAATACTCCAGAAGTTGTTCGTGTTTACATTGGGTATGCTGTTAGTCTCGTGTATGTTGTTTTATCTTAGCCTATATTTGGCAATGCTGGCATATTGATGTTTTTTATTTTTTGTTCTTTTTTTAATATCACTTGCTGAAAGTTAAGGCTTAAAATTTGCTGGTTTTGGTCCACAATGTTGTTTTTGAGCATATATTCAACTTCTGTCTCCTGTCAAGCTTTTATAATTGTGACAAATATGCAACATTTTTTTTTTAAATGCGAAGTCACCTACTTTACAATCTTCAGTTGGGGTATTTTCCTGATTTTATTTCATTGGTTGTAGCATTTTTTGCATTATTGTTAGATTCCAAGTTATTGAGACTTTATTTCGTTTTGCAGTTCATTCAATGACAAACCATTCAATACAGAAACTGTTAGTCTAGTGTTTCGTGAGCTTTTTGAAAAAGAACAGGAGGATCTTCTTATGGACTTGGTTGATATTCCTAAGAAGGCTTGTGATCGTCGTGTAGGTTTACCATTTTGCATTAATTGTTTTCAGCATGCGACCTTAGGCAACATATCAGCTGTTATAACCAACAAGTCTTCATTTATTTATTGGAATAAAAGTAGGAACAATAGCATTTTGTTGTTTGTAGATCAATGAATTTGTGAAGCGTGCTAGAGCTGCAAAAATCCATGCTTACATAATTGGCCATCTTAAGAACGGGATGCCTGCCATAATGGGCAAGGCTAAGACTCAACAACGCCTCGTTGATAATCTTGAAGATGAATTTGCGAAGGTTGCTCTGTGTGTGTGTGTGCGTGTGTTCTCTGGTTTCCATATATTTATATTTCATTCATTCTCTTGTTAGGTGATATCTCAAAGGATCTACTTTTTCTGGAGCAGGTACAAAGGGAGTTTCATTTACCAGCTGGAGATTTTCCAAATGTAGAACATTTCAAAGAAGTCCTGAATGGTTACAGCTTTGACAAGTTTGAGAAATTGAAGCCTAAGATGATACAAGCTGTTGATGACATGCTTGCTTACGAAATTCCTGACCTGTTGAAGAATTTTAGGAATCCTTATGCATAAGAGTCTTAGAAATGAGAACATTATATAGTGGATTTTGCGCAAAATATGTATCGAATGAATGTTCTGTTTTTGACCGTTACCGATGAGTAGCCGAACGACATTAAAGAAAAACAAGTCTATTGACACGCTTGAGAAACGACCATTAATGATTGGATTTGCGTGAGACATTTGATAACAGAGTTAAGATTATCACAATTTGAATTTGAAGATAGATAATATCCTTATTCGAACCAGTGGTTCACTTAAGATAGGAGACTATTCCTGATAGAACTTCTAAAACCTAAAGAACCTATTCTTATTAGGATTATACATATAAATACCTATAAATATCGTCATTATACAGGATATTTAAATATCGGTATTTTATTTTTAATTTTTCAATTGTTCGTCACTTAGGAATCAAATTGAACTTTATTTTGACTCGACACCATTAACGGAGGGATCTCGAGTATCCACCTCCTGTTTCTAGATTTTGATTTGCATTTTTTTCATTATAATAAAAGTATATCATTTTTAATTTCTTTAGACTAACTCTTAAATTGTATTCTTAGTGCTATTAAATGTGATGTTAACTAATTTATTTTTATATAATTTTTATGTTTTAATTTTCTATTCTACTTCAATAATATTATAAAAATTTCATCTTTAATAAAATGTATCATTAGTTAAATTAAAATAAAAAGTATGATTTTAATTGATCTATAAAATCAAAGTAATTATAGTTATTTATAATTATTATTATAAAGTAAAGCACATATTTAAGAATATATCAAATTTTATTAAACAGGAAATCTTTAGAATATCATTGGAATATAATGGATATTTAAAAATAAAAGTTATATAAAAAATAAATTAATTCATAAAATATTTAATGAAAATTAAAATTCATAAATTTAAATTAAATATTATATAAAAAAGAAGACCCAAAATTAGATATAAAAAATTTAAAAGATAAAATAAGGAAAAAGGAGAAAATCAGAGAATTGGGAGTAACGGGTGGGAGGACCACAGGTTAGGCCCCATTAAAGGAAAAGACAACTATCGCCTTCCTCAACCCGCACCATAACGTAATCCTCCATCTTCGTAAATAATTTAATTCAAAAGTTCTAAAGCTTCTGTTTTAATTCAAAAGTTCTAAAGCTTCTGTTTTCTTAAATAATTTGCCTTCTCCAGTTAATGATTTTTTACTTACTTGGTTTAAGGACAAAAGGAAAAAGAAAAATAAATAAA
>CANXYI010057942.1:0-17327 GCA_948208565.1 Hura crepitans
AACAAGTATGGAGTATATTATGCTTCTAATTACTCATTACAAACATATTTACTTACAGTACACATTCATACAAGTGCAATATACATCATATAACAATAGTTCCCATCAATAAGCTCAAATATGCTTCCAAAATATAATTGCACATTTTTGTTGAACATTCGTAGCCTAATATGTATAATTCATTCACTTTTCACATTTTCTAACCATACATGTCAATTTAGCACTTTTGACCTTAGAATTTTTGATAACATAAAACATTTTCTCAAAAATAAATACATATTGGCTTTATTTTTCAAATTTTCACACAATTCATTTAGTCAACACACTAAGCTTTGTTAGATAATCATATTTTATATTTTCTCATTTATTCATTAAAACTCTCGTAGTTATAACAACTTAAGTATTACATAACATGTAATTTCCATGTTTAAAGCCAATTTCCCTTTTTGTTGCTTTAAACATGCATTTTTTACTAAAACAAAATAGAAAAATTGGTTTTCACCTTATATTTATCAATCATCAACATAATTTTGATGCTTCCATCACTTCCACTATGTATGTATAAATTAAAGTCATTTATCTTACACAAAGCCATAAAAACTCATTTATAACAAATACATAAAGTCGTTCCAAAATGACATTACTTACATAGGTATAAAATCACTTATGGATTCCGATATCATCGTTCACAATGCACAAGTAAGCTTAGAAGTACCAACCTTAACAAACTCTCTTGAAATTCTAAAGAAATTAAGCTTTTAGAATTCAAAGATGAAAATTTAGCTTTTCTCTCTTTATGACATTAGGCTAAATAAAAGGAGTAACTTTCATTTAAAAATCCATAACAGACATACTAATTTGATGGAAAGTGATGTTGATTGTCCAATTTCATGGAAAGTGGAAGAAAAATAGAGTATATGGGGAGGGGTGTTGCATTGAATTTGAGAGAAGAAGGAAAAGAGAGTGTGTTTTCTCTCTTATTTCAAATAATCTCCTCTATATAGGCAATTGAGAAATTTTTCTTTTTGCCCTAAAACTTTCGACTTTACTTCTTTAAATCCTTCCTTTATACCTCTTTTATCTTAAAAAAAAGGCCCTTTTATTTTTTAAAAATAATTTATGTAGAATGCCACCCTTATACATCCATATTATAAATTATTTCATAAATTTTATTTTTCTAGATATTAATAAACCTAAAATTCTCTAGGTATTCTTGGTTGAGAAAATTTAACATCGAGAAAAATAACACTTATGAAATTGTGGATTTCCAAGGATATTACAAATTTCTTCCTTTTAGGTCTCATCATTCATGGTTTGCATACTTCAGTATGTGAGTGCAATTGTTAGGTTACGCATGTTTCGGCATGCATATGTATATTAATCACATTAATTAAACATATATTATTTTAATCTCATTAAATATATGATCTACTTATAGACTTTAATTACAACACTCCTTACTCGATCTGGTTGCTAGACCCGAATAAAGAATGCGCACACAAACGCATTATTGAAGTCATAATATGGCAACTATTTTCAAATGTGATTAAATCACTCTTAGCAAAATGTTTATTTTACAAAAATATGGGTTTGCAAAAATTTTTCAAAAACTTGTTACATTCCACATTTAGAAATCCTCGTGTTAAGAATCTGGTAGCATAATAGTTGTACCAAGACAATATCCTAAATGTGAATAGTAAATTGCAATATAAAAAGCACTTCTATAAACATTTTCACATCAATCCGTATCTCTTATGATCCTCTAAATCACTCCAGATCGACCATCAACACAACATCACAAATCTTGCAACATTTTTTGTAGCATATAATTAAAAATATTCAAAATCAACTTTAAAATAAGTTACAAACTTTTAAAATCCAAAAATTGACATTTACATCTAGCTTAGGCCTACATTCCCAAAAATTACATCATATGAGTGCTTTCTACTTATAGATTAGAAAATTTAGATACACATATATAAAATATACTAAAAGAATCTTCTTTCTCTTGATAACTTAGTGATTTGAGGCTTTCAGCTTAAATTGTTTCCTTACCTAAATATCGCAAAAATAGATGATATGCTAAGCAATAGCTTAGTGGTGTAATCGAATTAACTTATATAGTATGCCATAAGCATTATATATTAATATATCCACTCATTCATATACCAATAATCACATGATATTCAAAAGTCATATATACTATACATGTGCTAAAACATGACTATAATCATAACACTTATGAAGCATAAAATCAAGCATTATAAAGTCATGAATTATTCATAAATGTCATCTATAATCCCTAAACATAATACATTTTGAAATCCATTCTAATCTTCTTTATTATGAAATCATTTAAGTTATGCCTTTTTTCCATTAATTATGCCGATAAATAATAAAACATATGCACTATCTATAATGCAATATCAAATGGACCACTTAGGCCCTCAAAACCATATAGGCCATACACGCTTTAGCCCCAAAGGTAAAAAAAGCATAGACTAATAGGTCATCATGCTTTAGATCCGAGGTTAAAAAATAAGATCTAAGATCAGCACACATCATATTCAAAGGTCAGAAAAGAATAAGACTCGAAGATCGATGCTTCAGACTTAAAGGTTAGGACATCATAATGACCTGAAGGTTCATGCATTGTAACCTGAAGGCTATGGGGATATCGAAGTACCCTAACAGCTACTTTGACATCTAGTTAACAGGTTAACTTATCTAACTAGGCTATTTACTTACATAGGCTACTAACAATTTATTTTTAATTTCACCTTATTTACTTTTCTTGATGTAGCTTTTAATTAAAATGGTTTAGCCAACTAATGGCTAAACTAGAAAAAGTAATATCATTAGTTTACCATATTCTTAAACATGATTTACTACATCATGACATGTAAAAATGACAATTTACAATGCCATCTATTATGAACTAATAACCGAACATTATCACCTCATGCAACTACTTTAGCTAAGATATCATAAGAAACTTTAGGCATCAACTAAAATACACTCAAAATCATATGCCATTATGACATCTTACAATGCTACAAGCAATATATTAACACAATTATCCTATATTATACACATATTCTATCACATCCCCCACCTATTCCTGAAGGAAATAAGGAAAGTGTACTATTTCCTGTGAGGTCACCTATCCTTGGATTTCCCTAGGGGCCTTTTGTTTAACTTCTACTCATGTTCCTCCTATTCAGTGTGAGATATTTATGTAATGGATTCAATGATCTGTGTGAACCTCCCAGGCATATGACACACACATGCCTAATCCTATCACCAAATATAAGCCTATATTGTTAACTATAGCTCGGAGCCCTTTATATTCAGTTATAAGGCAACACACAAATTGTTGGGCATCATATCACCTTACTACCCATGGTAACATGCATGAATTCCTTTATCTATTAAAGCATTGTAATTTAATAAGACATCATCTTACTTGGACAGTCATCAACTGCACTACTGGTCATCCTTACCATGTCAACCAAATCTATCCCCTGCACATCGGACAGCCGATATGCTAAGTATACATTCAGTGGTGAATTTAACCAAACATTCATTTTATTGTAAACACAATCATACACATAATCAAGCCCCTGATATCAACTACTTATTACTTAAGTCTACCTATTAGAGTTCTCTGTCATTTCTAGCATCTCCTAGAGTAATGCTTTAAGACTACTTATTAACTTGCTTATGTTACATCATATGGGCCATTAACTTAGATTTGCTGATGCTATTTCTATCCTTGCTTACTCTAGATTTACATTAATGTGCCTTTATGCCATTAACTATCCCAATATTTAGATTACTTGGTTTACACAGTTTATCAACTTATCTTCATCATTACTTGATCAGTTCACCGGAATAAGCCCTTTTTATTCTATATGAGAAGGGTACTATATGCCTTAATTTAATTAGGTAATTCTTTTGAGGTTTGTTAAGTAAGGTCTCACTTTTATTCTCTTTCTCCAATTTACATCTTTTTGTATGCTTTTGTTATCCATCTTAATTCTATTAGTCCTTTACTTTATTCATGATTCCTAATAGGATTATATGTGTTTATTGAGTCTCTTCTTATATCTTATCTCTTGTTCTTATTGACTTTACTCATACGTTATCTCAATTATGATAACTAAGATATTAGTTCAATTATTAGTGTCATTAAATCCATTTAAGTTCTTTAATTATTCCATTTATACCATCAAGGTTTAAGAAGAACTCCCAACCACTGGATAACGGGAATCACATTATGTAGTGGCCACTATTTTGGGCCTCAATAGGTACACCTACCTAGTCTGAGAACTGAATGGATACCAAATTGTATAGTGGCCCATATTTTAGATCTCAATGTCTACACGCACCCTTCATCCGATAGCAGGGATCAGTTCCTCAGAACCTCCCAATATCATAAGTTAGATAGTAAGGATCAGTCCATAAACCTCCTAATATCTATAAAGAAGATAGCAGGGATTAGCCTTGAGGGACCTCCTAATATCCCAATATATATATCATCACAAGCAATATATTTGGTGGATAGCAAGGATCATCATCATAGGACCTCCCAATATCCACAAGTGGGTAATAGGGATCAGTGCATAGACCTCCCAATACTTAGAGCATGCGTGCTCAAATCAATGCTCAGCTGCTGTACCTATCATAAATAGGCTAAAATTTATTTAGACTTAGCCTCTAGCAGCTACTAATCCCTAGTTAATCAGTCAACCTAGCCAGTGTATGCTCAACTAGTAAACTAAATTCCACATTATTTATTTTTACAACCATTATTTCCATTATCTAGGATATCCATAACAGAAATGTATTATCTTTGTCTTGTCAATATGCTTAATTTGTAATTTAAGTTATCCATTCAATGTCCCTCCAGTTTCACTAGGTTCCCATATTCGTAACTCAAGTTTCATTTCTTTTGTTAACATCATTTGATTTTCTTTTATCTCATCTTTGTATCTTATTCTAATTTCTTTTTCTTACCAAAGTATGCATGTTTTACCTTATTCTCATTTTTCTCAACTATCTTACCCTATGGTTCTATATTATCTTTTTCTTTTATTCTAATACAATAGTTTAGTTTCCCATATCTAGTGGTTCCTTTTTTATTCTTATAATCATAATGATGTTATATTACTTATACTGTTTGATGTTTTACTCAGTATTTTAGTATGAAACTCTTTATAATAATTATGCATTGTGGATTTACCTAATGCTCTATCAATTATACTGTCCATTTTTTTACTTGGATTCCACAAAGTTATCATTTGTTGGTTCCTTCAATTTCTGTCCATTTATTATTTGTGCCTTAATAGTATTTGCCTTGCCATTTAATTTGTTTCTTAGCACTTTAGTAATTTTGCAGTTCTATTTTCCAGTTCTATTTCTAAATTAAATCAACCTATCATTTTTCCTCTTTACCAAGTATTTATTTAATTTATATTCAGGCTCATGGGACACTGTTAATAGCCTGATTCGTCTAGTTATATTTATGGGATAGTTTTATTTCTTTAAATAGTTACAGGCCTTTTTACATAAATGTTACTATTCATTTGGTAATTCCTTCCACTGACCTCTGGGTCAATTTCACTCTTCCTTTCCCTCATGCCAATATGCCCTAAAGTATTCCGCACCATCTAACACTAAATTTATCTTACCATACCTAGCCATCATTTCTAACCTAAATTCTTAAACAACACATCCTAATTAACTTCTTAAACTTTCACCTAACATTTTACACTATACTTATTATATGCCATGTCCTCACATGTAAATTCCACGTACTTCATCTATACATCATATTTCTTTCAACATTTTACCTATAACCATGCAATTACCTCTATATTTCATGTCACTCCCATGTTATACATCTTATTGCCATCCTAAAATCTCATGCCTTCATGCCATACATCTATAAACATACCATAACATACATGACATGCACTCGATCACACATGCATCACATATTTATATATACTTTTCACATCTAATCCATATCCATATCATCCTATATCCTCTAGTTACACATCCTAGCATGCATATCACATCCATATTGCCATACACACCCACACAACCACAACTTTCATACACACACCCATGACTTCAATCTTACATTTCTCTAACATAAAAAAGCATGTTTTAGTTAAATTCACTTACAGTGGGCTCCCAGTTATGTTGAGGCCATTCTAGAACCACTAATTCCATCTTCCTCCACCATTCTCCACCATTTCCCAATATGCCATATAAGGGTTTATCCTTTAAAAATTCCTACAAAACTACACATAGCTCTAAACTAAAATCTCTCTTCATATATAGCATCTACACCTCAAAATACTCTGTAAGAAAAGTGATAAACATTAGAAGAAATCACTTACCCATAAAAAGTACACTATTCATCAAGTGTTCACATCTCTTTTTCTAGGCATCCTCTTCCATTTCTACCAATTAGGTTAGCTTTTAGGCATCATAAAAGTTAAAATCCATATAAGAATGATGGGATTTTGAGGTGAGAGGAGAGAGGAAGAAGTAAAAATAGAGGAGAGTGGCAATGGTGAATAGAGTTGGCCACTTTGGGGTTTGGGAGGAAGATGACTTCCTTCCATCCTATGCACACACATACATGTTCCTTCATATGTATTAGTGAGGTGTGTGGCCCCGATCACGCTACTTATCCATCAGATGGTCTAAATTAATTCCATTTTCTTTTAATATTTGAAAATTCCAAATAATTTCTTTAGACCTCCAAAATTCATGATTCTAGTTCCAAAAATTCTTGATTATATCCACTAAAGGTCCCATAAAATTTTAGGTTAAACTCCTCTGAGAGCTAGGGTTACTATTCACCCGTGTAATTCAAAAATTTTAAAAAGATATCAAACGACCTCGAAATATTAAAATTCCCTCTCCAATAGACTCATTGGAATTTTTGAGCTTTAAGGTATGATATTTTTGGGTCCTTGTAGGCACTTCTCAGAGCTATCCTGCCACAACCACAACTAAGGTCACTATTCATTAGATCTCAGCCCGAAATGATTTATTGGTTCTGTTAAAATTTTTAATTCACTCTTTTTCATCACTTTCTAGTGAGTCAAAGTTTGGTTGACCAATACCCCTCTTGGCTAAAATGTGACCCTTTAGTGTCCTAAACATCTTTATATCGAGCTCGGGAGTATTTTTCACAAAATGATGATTTTTTGGGCGTTACATATTTAATGCATTTAATTATAAGAAACATAAGGATCCATTCACGCATTATTAATTTCTTAATATTGAGCATCATAATTAATCATTCAATGCTTTGCCATATCATGACATCACATTATGTCATAATATAATCATAACTACCTTAAACGAACTATGGCCATTACACTAGACCATTTAACCAAGCCATCATTAATTGCTCACCCGTCCATGTTTCCTTATTACACATATCAACACAATTTCTCATAACCATAAATATGCATGTGATAATGTATTATCCACATAATGCTTGATATTAAACATAATCATGCATGAATTCATCATAGGCCATAACCTCAATCATGCATCATAAATTCACTTCTTTACATAATATTGCTTATCTCACATGTATATGATCACATATCCAAACTCATCCTTAAATCATCCTTTGCATGCATCATATGATAATATACACATACATACAAGCATTTAGGCCATTTGGCCATAACATCCCATTACATGCTACACATACTTTTATTCACATCACAAGTCTTAATGAATGTCTCATGATTTTTGACATTAATAGCATCATACACCATTCATCACATGCCTACATAAAGCAACACACATACATATATACATCCAATGTCCATTCAGCCATCATTCCTTCAATCCTTTAAAAGCTTCATTAGATGCATCTTACATTATATCTAATGTCCATTTAGGCACATATTTCCACTCCTGGTCATACATCATAATTGTCATGTATAATGTACAACATACATACATATATATGCATGTAAACGACAAACATTCTATCAACAAACATTATCCCTATACAATCTAAAATCATCAAATGTTTTAACAAACTTTTATAATGTTATTAAATATGATAAAATGCCATTAATAAGCATACTTAGTCAAATATCCATAAACAAACACATTTACTTATTATGTGCATATTAGGGCATATATATATTTGCACTAATTATTTTAATTACACTTATTTGTGGAGTCAAAATGCACCTATAAGGACTTTAGGCCTTGCTTTTCCCTTTTTCCCATGTCTTCTTCATTTTTGCAACCATCCATAACATGCTTGATATATAAAAATTCATAGAAAAATAATAAAAGCATAAAACAAAAAAAGTAAAAACATAGAAATGCTATTGGGCACTTAGGAAAAATGGAAAAATTATTGAAACTTAAAAAAACTTACCCCATAAATTTTATGACACTATTTATCGATATAGAAAATCGGGTTTTTCCTTTGATTTCTCTTAAGTTTAGGCTAGAATTAGCATTTAGAGGTCATAGAGGTATGGATTTGGGTCATGGATGGCACAAAATAGGTTAAAACTGAGCTTGGAGGAACCAAAAATGGCTTATCCCCCTTATGAGAGGAGTCGACTAGTTTTGGCAATAAAATATGATAATTAATCTTCCTTTAACAAAGATTTGGCCTTTTTATATTAATTTTTTTAGCTTTTATTGCATCATTTTTGAAATCTAAGGGACTTGTAAAAATCCATAAATCAAACCTTAATATCCTCTAAAAATTCATGCTAAAAAATCATGAAAAATAAATTAAAAATGTAATTTTTAAGGTTACCTGATTTTTGTAAAAAAAAAAATACTTCTTAATCTTCAAAAATTCCAATTTTAGTGCTAATAGGCTTATTAGAATTTTTTAGTATCAGGTTGTATAAATCTTGGAATTTTCTAAGCAACTTTTAAATATCTTACGGTTTAGCTAAAACTAGGTCACTATTCATGTGACATTGCCATAAAACTTAATTATCATTTTTAACCATCTAAATGATTTCATTTTGACTTTAAATTTGACCTAAAATTTTGTTATGGTTAATACTTCCATTCAGTAATAATAGTATAACTCGACCTCGGGAAATACTAATCATGTTTTGGGAAGTACCATTCATAACACTAGAATTTTTCAAGCATTACATTAACTACATTAATTTCTCTAAGCCAAAAGAAATTAATTCAGGTCAAACTTAGGTAGTTATGCATGAATTTATAACCTAATGAAAGAAATAAATAAAACTCTTTTGCAAATTTCTTCATTAGTCTTTTGCTTTAATTTTCTTCTCTATTTATACTCTTATACTTCTTTCCTAATCTAATCTTACATGATCTAATTACATAGATTTCTAATGCATAAAATAAACTTATAATCATTAAATCTAAATTAGCAATTCTATTTGATTTTCTAATGTCTTTTGAAAGCTTTTTTTTTTATGTGTATGTCTAATCTTTATTAAATATAGCAATTAATACTATTAGTCTCATTAATGGTAATTAAAGAAATATTTAAAAACCTCTTCTTATTTTGTGAAAACTTTCCTAAAAGGAAACATTTTCAAATCACATAAAGAAATCAACATAAAATCAAATTTTTTTCTTGTTAATTGAGCTTATTTCTATTATTTATTTATTCAATAATAAATATGCATATTTAAATTTCTAATATCATTAAATAAATAAATATTTTATAGTTCTATAATGTTAATTTAGAGTTAATAAATTCAAAATTCTCAAGTAACCATATGTAGAAATCACATTTATGCATATAGTTTAAAGATAAAACGCACTGTTTTGGAAACTTAATCAGTCCCAACATTTTAGACTGATTCCTAACAACCATGAACATATATATTATGTCTCATAATGATCATTATAGTCAATTCAAATTAATTATAATTAATAATTAATTTGAAATATTTTGACAAACATTACTTATTTTTTTTAATATTATACATGTGTATGCGATTGTAATAAAACTATTAACCAAATTCTTATGCCAATTTATTTATCCACATAAAATATTAAAATTATAATTATAATTATTGCATAATTATGTTCAAACAATTCTAGGATCATTCCAAACATGAAACAATTTGAAGAAACAAAGAAAAATCTTAAATTTTTTCTTTTCCATTCTTAGCTAATTATATATTCAATAAGTCTCCAAATTTGTATAAAAGTTTCAATTAATATTTTTATATCTAGAATTAAAAATACAATTTTTATGTCTAGAAAACATTGTTGATTCCTAGAAAAATAAGAAGAAATTGGTTGAACACATTTAGAGTATCCCAAGACAGATTACGTTATAGTATTCTCTATGTCGTCAAAATAAGAAAACCAAATAGGATGTCAATTCAATATTTCTCAAGCCTATATTTAAAATAATACAAATCATGATTTTGAATATCAATTTAACACTTGAAGAGATAAAAAAAAATCAAACTGTACACACACTAATTGAAAATTAATGACTTTCTATGGATTCAATAATCACAAAATCTTCTATATTTTTTTGACACAACCTAGCATTAGTACCATTAATGGGTTTTAAGACCTTATGCATAGTAGAAAAGCAAATGGTCTTGATCTCCAAGCATAAGGAGGAATGTCAAAAAATAGAAAATTGAAATTTAAGTGTAATTGGTGTGAAGAAACATTACCATTTTTTCTTTTAATCAATTCCTCTTAAACATTCCTTCTCTTTGGGTAATAGCAAACCATTGTGATCCACTTTGGGAAAACCTCTAATGTAATCCACATAAGAAAACAAGTTCAAGAATTTCTAAAAGCAACAATGAAAGCCATTTCCTTAAGGGCTAGTAAAAGAGGTGACTAGGGTTATAAAGAGAAAAATATAAAGCATAATACTATATTTTTTTTTTCTTATGTTGGTTGAACTCATAAAAATTTTCTTTATACCCTATTTTTCATTTAGTCTTATGATAGAAAAATAGTCCTTTTAACTTGTAGAAGGCTAACCTAATTAGGCTTAACTAAACTCATTTTAACGGGCATTTTTCTAATTTATTTAGATAGAGCTTTTCGCTTATATTCACATAGGACATTTTTTTCCACTTTTAGCTTTTGAGCTTTAAGCCCAATTACCATTTTTTTCTTTATTTAACCTCAATGACATCTCATGTCATTAAATATCATGCATTTTTTCCTCAAATTTTGAATTTTATATATGTGTGACTGTGAGCTTGACATGCTCACGATAAGGGGATTGTCAAAAGGCACCACTCAGTGCAAACCAAATCAATGAGCTCGACATAAATGTTTTAACCAAAGATAGGGACCAAACCATTGATTATCAAAAAATTGAATTCATGGCTAACATTTAGTCATCATTATGTCTAGTAATCAATATGTCTTCTTTATATTAATAAGCGAAACTATGTTTTTCTTAAGCAATGTAATTTCTTGGGATCTAAAATTCACATGAAGCATATAAATGATATAAATGCAGTGGAAAAAATAATAAATTCATAATAAAATATCAGTTGAACAATTCATCAATATAACAACTTCCATGTAGATATTGTTCTTTATGTAATTGCACTATCTTGCACATATGTGTGGGAAACATATTAACGATTTGAAAATAAGATTTTAATGAATTTTGTTATGAAAATCATGAAAAGAATATTTAAAAATAAATGTATGAGAAATAAAAAAATGACATTTAACCATATTTAGTTGAGAAAACCTAATTTCAATGCAATTAAACATATATGAATGATTAAAACATGGTTTTTATGATAAATGAAACAAGATCTAGTCCTGAGGACATATCAATTATGTTGCTCTAAGCACACGAATGATTTTGTTATGGAAAAAAATCAAATTCATGGAAAATTCCCTTCTATAGACTCTAACACCCTAAATGTTTAAGAGTTTGGATTGGGCAATCGAACTTGGGAAGTTATTTTAAGTCTATGAAAGGTAGGATGGGAAGCTTTTCTATGAGTTACATAAATTTTTGCTTGGAGATGACATGCTTAGTGTAATTCATATTTTATTTAAAATGTATGTATGGAGGAAAGAACTATAGAAATAGATTACAAATAAAAGTTAAAAAGTTTAAATTAAGAGTGTTTTTTTAAGTAGACACTTGGTAAAAGAATAATGTCTCAAAAGGAATAAAAGATGGATTTAATGTGAAAAATTAAAAAAAAAACATTTGTATTTAAGTGGAATTTAATAAAATATTTTTTTGTTCCCTTTAACTAAGAGGGCAACCATTATAACCATTAGAAAAAAAATGAAAGAAAAGAGAAATGAAGAAAAAATGAGAAATAATGAAAATAAAGGTTGTGAAGGGGCAAAAAAGGAGGATCAATTGCAACGGAGGAAGAAATTGACATCCAATGTGAACTTAATTTTTGTGACAGAGAATTTAGGGATACAATTAGAAGGAAAATAACAAAGTGATAGGGGAGAGGCCACATGTAACAATAATTGAAGTTACAAGTTATAAAATGAAGGTGTAAAAGTGTCAAATTAAAGAACAAGAACCAAGGTGTTCTTTCAGTCTTAAGAGGTAATTTCTACAATCTCTTTATTCTTTTAAATTGCAATTGAATTTAATTGTAATGATATATGAGGGAAATGGTTTAAATTATTGGAAAATGGTATGAAAGAAGAATTTTATTATTGTTTCAATTTAAGGCATAACAAGTTAAGAAAATAACACTAAAAATTTGGTTTGTTGTGCTACAAAAAGAGGTTTATGGCTTTAGAGGATTTATAGAAATTTACACTTGGAACAGAAAGAGCTGGATAAGGTTGAAGACTTT
The DNA here is from genome assembly GCA_948208565.1 of Hura crepitans. Classification (NCBI taxonomy): domain Eukaryota; kingdom Viridiplantae; phylum Streptophyta; class Magnoliopsida; order Malpighiales; family Euphorbiaceae; genus Hura; species Hura crepitans. The sequence continues at coordinate 12,843 of CANXYI010057942.1, forward strand.
GGTTATTAGGAATTCAAGGGTGGATAGTATGGACTAAGGTGAGAAGAAGGTACGTGTTTTAAACTTAAAGATTAAATTTGTGTATTTTAGATAGTCTACAATTTCATTGAATAGTATTGTATATTTTAGCTATAACTCATTTTATAAACACAGATTGATGTGAAATCAATGGCATATAAAAGTTTGCACAAATGGCTATAATTTTGATGAAGAAGCTTTCCTTAAATTCTATCTAAATTCTTTCTAAAAAATTTATCATATGTTGAGTAGCTAAACTATAAGAATCTCTACTATTTATAAAACTACTTGGGAACATTAGGCTATAAATCTTAATAAAAGTGTCTAAATAAAATGATTCTTAAACCAAAATAAACTAGAGTTAAAAGTTTTATGTAACACCCTAATAGCCAATAGATAGCTAGTTCAAATATAGGATGTCATAGGTAATATCACTTACTCAATCTAACTGCCAGATCTGAATTAAAGACATCACACAATCTTAACTATCACATTCTTTATACCTCTATTATCTTTGTTAATCAATTTTTAAAATTGCTACTATTATCCATAAATACATGTATGTAATTATGTATGCTGAGCAATAATGTTCAGTGGTGTATTCAATGAAACATATACATAACTTACAATCATGCAAGGACGCATCATGAATATAATAATATTTACGATTATGACCATTATATATAATAATAGAAGACACATATAAGAAAACATGTTCAATGTTAATTTAACACGTATGAATTTAAAAGACACTGCTTAAGTGATTAACTCTTTTTGTAATTAATAGCTATAAACTGTTTTCATAATTCTCTTATTGATGAGATTTTAAAATTTCATCCTTTAACTTAATCAACATTATTCATACTAATACTTATTAACGTCTTAATTAAATCTTATAAAATTCCTCTTACACTTTATATTAATTCTTTAATTGAGAAATTACACAATAAATTTTATTATACTTATGTTAATTTCATAAGTGTGTAAAGACTACCTGTTATTTATATGTCTTCATAGTTTTTTTCTTATTCTTATAATGCTTCTATATACCTAAACATTTTGTATTATAGTAGTGGTCTCCTTCATTTAGTATTTTGTTTTTGTCATGATGGATTCTCACTTAATCAAAGTTAAATAACTTTTATTCTATAAACAAGTTGATCATTAAAATAAAATTTCTTTGATTGTTAAAATACCCCTTTTTGATATTCATACTTTTATTAGCTTATTAATTTGGGTAGCCCATATTCGATAGATAGAGACTTACTAATTGGACTAAGGGGATTAAAGGTATGCAGTGGCCTATATTCTAGACCTGACAATTGTTGCACCAGTATAAATGGATATCATAATTCTATAGAGATCCTATTGAACTTCCCTATGGCTGCACCCATATAAATATATGTGCAGTGGTTCTATCGGACCTACCGAAGGCTGCACTCACATAAAAATAATGAAATGGTCCTTGTGGACTTTAATATCATCATAACATGATATATGGTACAGTGGCCCTCATAGACAAAGGTACCAAGATGGGTTTTATGTGCAATGACTCTTATAAACCAGCACAAAAAGGTGACACCGAAGTGTCCTAGTAGCTACTACATTACCTAAGTGACCGGTTGATCTTAACTCTTAGCTGATGGTATCCAAATCTCAAGTCAATCTTGAAAATGCACCCACATCTCTCAATTGGTGAAAGATCTATTCTAGGCAAAGGATATTTGTTTTTCAATATCACTTTGTTCAGCTGTCTATAATCAATACATAGTTGAAATGAGACATTTTTCTTCTTTACAAATAACACAAGTGCTCCCCAAGGTAAAACATTGGGCTTAATAAAACCTTTATCTAACAATTCATAAAATTATACCTTCAATTCTTTCATCTCAACAGTTCCATTTGACAAGGAGTAATAGAAATAGTAGTTGTACTAGGATACACCTCAATTTCAAAATCAAGCTCTCGCTATGATGGTAACCAATCAACTCATCAAGAAACACTTTAGGAAACTCATACACTATAAGAATTTGTTCAAGTATTATGGTGGAAGCATCAGTGTCAATCACATGGGCTAAATAAGCTTCACACCTTTTTCAAATGAGCTTCTTTAATGTAATAGCTAAGATGAGATTATTCACACAGTTTCTCTTACCCACAACTATTATTGTCTATCCCTCTATAGTTTAAAGGGTTAACTTCTTATTTTTATAGTTAAGTATAGCTCGATGCTCTGATAACTAGTCCATTCCTAGAATCACATCAAACTCATGAAATGGCAATTTAGTCAAATCTATAGGAAATAAACAATCCTAGATCACTAAAGGACACTATCCATACATTTTATTCACATGCACACTCTATCTTATATGATTAATAACTTGTATATCTATATTCAGTTGCTCATATTTTAGTTTTCTATCATGTGCTAACATGGTGCATATATATGAATGTGTGGATCCTAGGTTTACCAAAGCCAAAATTAGAACATTAAATAAATAAAAAGCACCAGTTATAACATCTAGTGTTGCTACCTCCTCTCTGGCTCTGATAGCATTACACATGCTTTTGATCTAGTCCCCCGACTAGGACTAGGTTGATCCCTTTTATTCTATCTCTAACCCCTATTCTGCGGTGCAAATATGGATGCCTAAGTGTGGGTACCCTTAGGCTACCTCTGAGGACACTCTTTTTAGTAGTGGTCTCTAGCACCACAAGTAAATCACCCTCCTCTTCTACTAGATCTACACTTCCCCTAATACTTCTTGTTACATGTATTACAGGTCGATGGTCTATTCCTATTAGCTGAAGGACCAGGAGTACTAACAGCTCTCGGATGTAATTGAGGTTTAATTATGGAAGGTTACCCATATCTCTGAGATTATGCCTATTATGGTGCCTAATGCATAGACTGGGATTGAGATGGTGTCTCTCTCTTTTTTGTACCATTTCCTTTATATCATAGGAATATGCTACTAATACAATAAAGTCTGTTACCCTTGGGTTTGCTATTTACATTGTCAACTCCACATTCAACCTCTTTAGAAATCTTTAACACTTTTCCTCTTCATTGGGTATGACCTCCTTTACATATCTAATTAATTAGGTAAAATATTTCTCATATTCAACCACTGTTCTCTTGCCTTGTTTCAAATATAAGAAATCTTGCCTCCTTTTATCCTTATAGGACTCAGGGATATATCTGTTTTTGAATTCTATTAGGAAAACCCTTATGTGAGCTCTATCACTAGCTTCCTCCTTCTGATAATATCCTACCAATGGTATGCTTCTTCCTATAGAAGGGAAGTTGCACACTTCAGACTATCTTTTTATGAGCATTCCAATTGTTCAAAAATCCCGAAAGTCCTTCCGAACCAATACTTTGCTCGTGCTACATCATCCTCCATCTTGCCTAGAAAATCCATAGCTTCCATCTTTTTAATTCCCTTAAATGGTGTCTTCTATAGAGGAGTTGAGGGTGATAAAGGTATTAGAGTTAGTGAAAAAGGTGGAGATGGAGCAACAGGTGTAGAGGTGTGTCTTAATAGATTAATTATTTGCTACAACAAAGCTGAAGATGCTTCTGCCTATGGCTGTGCTTGAGGTTGTAGCCTATGTGTAGCATCACTAGGCTCAGGAGTAGCTATATTATATACTCCCTATATTATATTTGAAGCATAACTGACCACTTCCTCTGTACTTTCCTCTAATGGTTTATCAACCATCTCGTATTACCATAAAAATCACAAAACTTATCAATCTCTGTGCAGTGTAGCATATCACATAACCAACCCTTGACTCTAGCACTCACGTAAATTACCTAGGAACCTTAAACCTTGGCTATAATGCCACCAAATGTGACACCACCTATTAGATTCCTAAAGAAACCTAATAGGTGATGCACTTCTCGACAAGTCAACCATCCTAGGATTACTCTAGGGGAAAACTCCTTAACACTTATAGACTGTTCTAGAACTCTATTAGATATTACTTAGATATCTAGTTTAATCCTTAATCATATTCATACATGGTATGATAGACTTAGGAAAAGCATTTATAGACACTTTGTAGGTTATAGAAAATTGGGCAGCATAATGGGTACCCGAGTGACATACCAAAATTTTTTTACATGTTAAAAAACACTTCTATAAGCAAACAATCTATAAACCTCCATCTATACCTTTCTAGTCTGATAGTAAATCATTAGCACACATCAAACACATTAGAAACTAACACATAAGGCCTCAGGACCATAGTTATCAAACCACACATAAACCAAACAAACACCACACCTACTTATATAAATCATATTCAGGTCATAAATACAGACATAGTAACTCCTAAGTATTCTAACACAAACCTATAGGATTTAAATAAGTGCCACTACTAAAAGAAAAAAAAACTTTCTTACCCTTCAACACTTGTATGGCTACACTACATGATCACCAAGACTGGCTTGCTTATCCT
>CANXYI010057958.1:0-13025 GCA_948208565.1 Hura crepitans
CATGTCATACATACACACATCATCATCTACATTTCATACCTTCTCTTTAGACATTATTGATACAATGGTGAATTTCCCCATTATTCTTAATTTACTTGAATTTTAAATTGAAACAATGATTTTGTCCTTAGTTAATTATAGAGTTGTAGTCTAATGCATAGTTAATCAAAATACTTTAGTTCAACTATACCTCACATTTCATTTCATACTTATTACATTTACTTCCTTTATTTTCATGATTATTTTATTTACAAATAATTTACACATACTTTTGTGTCACATTAGTTAACAAGCAATGAATTAGCTTATATACTAACTATAGACACTGGGTCTCTAGGGCTCTTAGGTTCAGTTTGCCTAATGATGGTGAAAAGGACAAAAATTCCAAAAATTAATTTTTTACATCTAAATTGAAAATCTCAAAACTTTTTCTAAAAAAAATCTCTATTTTGACCATTTTAGCCCAAAGTAGGCCTTCCCATGCATGGGACACCCAAAATGGCCAAAATAGCCAAAATTGCCGTTTTGGCTTCAAAAGCAGCCGTTCAGACCGTTTAGCCCAAAACATGCATTCCTATGTGTGGAATGCCCATTTAGGCCCATAACGGCCAAAACAACCGTTTTACTCCTAAAAATGGGCATTTCGGCCAAAATGGGCATTTCACCCAAAATGGCATTTCGACCTTAGAAACAGCTGTTTTAGCTGTTACTGCACTGGAAAACATCTATTTTCAAGCAAAATGCCCATTTTTTGCTTCGAGGGTTGCACATAAAAGCTAATTAGGTCATTTTTTAGCCGAAATTGGTCAATTTAAAGAGAGAAAATATTTTAGAGAGAGAAACTAAACAAAAAACACCAATATACTCTTTTAAACTCCATTTTTTGGATTTTTTTTCCAAGATTTAAGCACTATTTTCATTCTGAGTTGAGATCTTTTTGAAGCCAAATATACCAATGTGTTGACCGACCCATTTTTTCGTTTATTTTTCATTTTTTTCTACATTTTATCCATCTATTATTTTGACGTGGTAAATTATTTGGGCCATATTTTTGCATTTGTGAGAGTATTTATTTTCCTTTAATTTCTATTTGTGCTCTTCTTTTTGCTTCACATCAAAAATATTATTTTTGATCATTTAGGCTAATTTTATTTTTCTTCTTGCATTATCCATCTACTAGTTAGATGTGGTAATTTATTTAGGTCATATTTTGTATTTTTGTGATTGCCCAATTTTTATTTATTTCCTGTCTGTGTTTTTATTTTTTCTTTGCATCAAAAATATTATTTTTGGTCATTTGGGCTGATTTCATTTTTCTTTTCGCATTATCCATTTACTAGTAAGATGTGATAATTTATTTGTGCAATATTTTATATTTTTGCACTTGTTTATTTTTACTTAATTTTTATCCTTTTTCTATTTTTCATTTGCATGCTAATATATTATTTTTGTTGTTGTAATGCAAGTTACTTAAGTATTTTGGGGCTAATTTGTTGTTATTATTGCCTATTGCTTTTTAGATTGCATTTTAGGCATCTCGAAATATAATATTTATATTTCATTCGGTTAGAATGTATTCCAGGTAATTGCCTTGTATTTTATTTTTTTATTGTTGAACCATTTCCTTGTATATTCTGTGAATGCTGTAATAATTAGGAAAATGATTTTTCATGCGATGAGAAAAATAACAAAAATATTTTTATTTAATTAATTGGTGTTTTATTAATAAAAATGGGTTGATTTTTCTTAATAACATTTTTCTTAATAAAAGTCACAATAAAATTATTTTTTACAAATTAACATGTGAGGACCAAAGTTTTAAAATTAAATCCATTACCCGATTTATGTATGATACATCCAATTTCAATCACAAAATATTTTGCAAACACCAAATTAGGTAGAAAAAAATGGTTTTGCATGGTAAAAAGAAATAATAGTCAAAATCATATTTTTACTCAATAAATTAATGTTTTGCTAATAAAATAAATTTCGATTCTTTCTTAATAAAAGTCACCATAATAAAATTCATTTTTTCAATTTGATATTTCAGAACCAAGGTTCTTAAAGCCATTCTTCCAAATAAAAGTCACCACAATAAAATTCATTTTCTCAAACTGACATTTGAGAACCAAAGTTCTCAATCCATTTTTCCAAATAAAAATCATCATAATAAAATTCATTTTTCCAATTTGACATTTGAGAACCAAATTTCTCAAAGCCATTTTTCCAAATAAAAATCATCACAATAAAATTCATTTTTCCAATTTAATATTTGACAACCAAAGTTCTCAAAGCTATTCTTCCAAATAAAAATCATCACAATAAAATTCATTTTTTATCAAATTAGCATGCGAGAACCAACGTTCTTAAACCCATTATCCAATTTTAATAAAAAAAGTCATTACAATAAAATCCATTTTCTAAAATTGGCATACGAGAACTAAAGTTCTAGAAATAATCAATTGCTCGATTTCATGTATGTTATTACAATTCTGAACCTATTTATTTTTTTTCTAAATATATTATGTAATACCTTCTACGTGAATGTGTGATTTACTTTAATTGCAAAATATTTTTTGAAAAAAGGAATAGCATCATAAATTCAAAATGAATTTCCATATTAATTTGAGGTATAAATAAGTTCAAAATGCTCTTGTTTTAACCCTACAGGGTATTTCTCGACTCTATCATATGGCAACTCCTACCTTGTGGTGCCCAACTCGCACCCCCTAAGATAATTAAAAAGGGCAGCCCTAGATTCCTTTAGCTTCCTTCTCATCTTCTAAGACTCAAGGAGTTAGGCCTAACTTAAGTCTTAGGCTACTTCGGTTTGATCAATCTTAGGAAAATGAAAGGGACGCAAATAGTGGTGACTCCATTGGAGATACTATGAGACCATACTCTGAAAGTAGCTCAACTTAATATATAACATCATATTTTTTTATGATGTTATTTCTTTACAAAAATTGCATCACATGCTAGAGCCTTAGAATAAATTAGGCATCCTTTTTATACCTTGATGTCATTTCAAAGCATGAACCTAATTTCACTCAAATTGAAAGATTATTAGAGGTGGCATCAAATCCAAGCCTTATGCCTATGAGGTATATGAAATGGTGAATTGATCGGTCGTATACTCATGATGAGATAGACCTATCGTGGAGGGACCATACTTGGATGACCATAACTAGCTCGACCAAACCATCAACCCATGTAATGACCAATAGCAATTTCCCCTAGGAACCTTAATTAACAATGCATTATGTGATATATAGGCTAATATACGTGAAATATGATTTAATCATCTTGAAATGCTATCAAACCCATCAGGCCTTTTCTAACTGGAATGGGCTAGACCCTGCATTTTGACTCGATTAAACATATCCAATGTGTATGGCCTTAATATTTTGCATGCACTTTTTAATGAGAGAGAAATAATGTTCAGCTACCTATCATTCATTATTCAAACCTATTGGGGCCCCCAATGTCCCATAGGTAAGCCCTCCTAGGAAATAGCATGAGACTTCATGTGTGGGAAGAAATAAGGTTGGAAGGCTCTTGCTTGTGATTGTTAATGTCATTGTACACATTAACATGCATTCATGTGTATTTTCATTTCATCACATTTAACCCTTTATCTTACAGCCATCATAAATCCTCGAGCTACTTGGGTACAGAGGACAGATGGTCAGATAGTTAGAAAAGAATTCACATCTACCACTTATAGCTTAATAAGTATGGTGGGGCATGATGAAAGTAGTTCCTCTACTCTAAATTTTGAGAATAGGATGGATTAGAAATTTGAAGAGTTTGAGAAGAAAATGATGGATTTGGTTTCTAGAGCAATTGCTGAGATGACTCCTACTGTTGGATCACCACCACATGATGTAAATGAAGTAGCTACACATGTTGAAAAGACAACTGCTACTTTAAAGGGAATCAGTATAAGGAAGTAAGCCACAAGAATTAGGGGTAAAGTTAAGAAAGCTAAGTATCTCAACCCAGAGTATGATTTTTGAGAAGATGTGCCCACTCCTCAGAAGTGTGAGGATCCTATAATGAAGAAGTTAGAAGAGAATATGGAAGTGATGGCTAGGCTTATTTCCATGGGTTAGAAAGAAAAGTGAAGAAAGACTGGAGCAAGATCACATAAACTTTTATCAGTCAATATAATTGTAGCACACATATAGAGGTCACTATGAAAGACCTCGAGTTATTTAGGTAGAAACCCAATGAGACCTTCATTAAGTACTTGTCAAGGTGGAGGTCTCGGGTGCTAAAGATGAGGAAAAAATCAAAAACATCAGATCAGATTTGCTTGTTTATTAAGAATGCCAATCCTTATTTTAAAGATGGCTTAAAGGCCAAGAGGTTGAAGGACTAGGAATCCTTGAAAGACATAGCCATAGATATAGAAGAGGAGTATAATGAATAGAAGAAGAGTTCAGGAGGGTTTGGTAATAGGAGGAATCAAGGAGCTAGGAATGCAAATGGAGCTTGTTTTGGACAAAAAGCTAAGGTATCTACTGTTGCGAGGCGTTATCTTGGTGTTTGAAGAGGCTTCAAATTTGGGCAAGCTGCTATCTTAGTGTTTGAAGAGGCTTCAAAAAGAGGGGAAAGCTCTAGCCTCTGCCTCCTAAGCCTACCAAAAGTGAGGGCTAGTCTTACCATAGGGCAGATCTGTACTGTCAATATCATTGGCACACTAATTATAATACTAATAATTGTCACACTTTGAAAGATAAGATTTAGGATTTGATTGATTCAAGGAAAATACCTGATCCAGAACAGAGGCAAAAAAGTCAAGGTACATATGTAAGAGTTCTTCCTCCAGTTAATATGGTCAACTCGAGTCTCCCAGAATGGTATGTTCTTCAAGATTTGTATGGGAATGATTATTTAGCTATGAGAAAAGTGCTGATGTGAATCAAAATTTAGTATGTATGATAGTCATATGGGCTATGGATAGTAAAAGTGAGCTAGAAGATCAAGTTCAAGACTTATAGGTAGATTCTGACCTAGAGTAGAAGGTAAGTGAGGAAGTAAAAACTAAAGTAGTGACCTACAGTGGGTGAGTAGTGCTAGAAGTAGAAAGGGATCCAATTCCTCTAATAGTGGAGAATCAAGAAAATGCCATCACTAAAGAGTTAAAGCAGACTCCTACACAGATCTCGATTTGGGATCTACTGTGACAATCCACCTCTCATCATTAGAAAGTGGTTAAAGCTTTATGCGCGACAACCGTTTCTACTACCATATCACCATCTGAGTTGGTGGCAATGGTAAAAAGAGAGGAGGAGACAAAAGTTAGTTTTTCTTATACGGATTTACCACTCAAAGGGTAGTATTATAACTATCCTTTGTATATCCAAGTAGAAGTAAATAGCAAACACACAACCTATATAATGGTGGATAATGGGTCATTGATTACTGTGTGCTCACTTGAGGCTATAGCAGCATATGGAATTGAGGATTTAATGATCTCTTAGTCTAAGCTTACTATTATGGCTTATGACAACACTAAGAGGCAATTATACAGGACTTTCAAAGTCAAAGTTAAAATGGGGGTGATCATGGATGATGTAGAATTCACAGTGCTTGATATTCCTATGAATTTCTCCTTACTTTTGGGAAGGCTGTGGTTCCACAAGCTAGGAGGAGTTCCATCAACACTGCATCAGATGATCAAAAACCCTTATAATGGTGCGATTATAACAATCAGGGCTATGAGGGAGAATCGAGTGTCAATTCTTGAAATAGGTAATTATCCTGTCAATGGTTTCCACATTGCCAGAATCTTTTTAGAGGAAAAGGAAAACCCTAAAGTGGTGAACATGATGAAAAATATGAACTATTTGCCTAGAGCCAAATTGGGATGAGCTTTGAAAGGTCCTATTTCAGTCATTCAACCTTAAGGACAGTAGGATCAAAAGGGATTGGGATACACAGTAGAGACGTCAGAACTAAAGAAGACAAAAAATGATATCCCTCTCGTAGAAGAGTGCTTTGTTCGGGCCGAAGGAAATGTCAGTTATTGTGGGGAATTTGAGACAGCTATTATTAAGGGACATGTTGTGCTAGGATTTAAGATCTTCAGTGATGTATTCGATTGGGCTGCTAATAAAGTGGAAGTTGTTTCAAATTTTTGGGACGAGGAATTATGATCAACTAGACTGAGATGGAAATCAGACATGAAGAAGAGATCTTAACTAATGTTATGCTCTAGGAAAAAGAGAAGAAGAAGATGCAAGAAGAAAGTTTGCCTGAAAGTTTTTTTAATAATTTACATGTACCTGAACTTTTTGATGATGATGTTCTTATTTCGTTGGTTAATAATATGAATGATTTTGCTTATTTTTGTGATGTCTCATCTAACTGCATCATGCATAATGATAATCATGGCTCGCATAACATGTTTGATATTAATTCAAACAATACTAGCTCATTTAATCTTGGTACTGATGAAAATCCAAAAGAGATCTTAATTGCATCTGATGTCACTCTTGAAGAGAGGAATAAATTTGAGAGAATGCTAAAAAATATGAAAAAATATTTGCCTAAACCTTTAAAGATAAGCTCAAGGTGGATCAAGAAATAGCAGAACATGCAATTTATGCGTATCTAGAAGCAAAATCAGTGAAGTAAAAGCTACAGAGGATGAGACCAGAATGGGCAGAAAAGATAAAGGAAGAAGTATACAGGCAAGTTGAGACCAAATTTCTAGAGGAAGTATAATATCTGACATGGTTAGTTAATGTGGTTCAAGTCACCAAGAAGGATGGAAAAGTTCGAATGTGTATAGACTATAGAGATCTGAATAATGCTTGCCCGAAAGATGACTTCCCGTTGCCTTATATGGGCATGTTAATTAATAGTGCAATGATGTGTAAGATGTACAGCTTTGTAGATGGGTATGCTGGCTATAATCAAATTTTGAATAGAATTGTTGACAAGATAAAGACTGCCTTTATCATAAAATAGGGGACCTTTTGTTACAAGGTTATGCCTTTTAGGTTGAAAAATGCTGGGCTATATACTAGAGGATGGCTATAAAGATTCTCGATAATCTGTTTCATAAGAAAGTGGAAGTGTATGTCAATGACATGATGATCAAATCCTCAATGAGAGAAGGGTATTTTGAGGCCTTAGAGAAATTCTTCAAAAGGATAGATAAGTACAATCTTCGCCTAAACCTAAAAAAGTGTGTCTTCTATATGACTTTAGGAAAGCTCCTAAGACATATTACAAGTTAAAGAGGGATCAAGGTGGACCCTAATAAAGTTAAAGCAATCAAAGAAATGCTAGTCCCAAAGAAAGAAAAAGAAATAAGGGGATTTCTGGGTAAGATCCAATACATTAGTAAGTTTATAGCTAAGCTCACCATCATATGTGAGCCTATCTTCAAATGTCTTGAAAAGAACTAACAAACTAAGTGGAATGAGGACTGCCAGAAAGCTTTCAACACAATCAGGGAGTATTTGCTAAACCCACCAGTTTTACAACTGCCAAGGCATAAGAAGCTGTTAATCCTCTATTTGTCTATCAAAGAAAGTTTAATAAGGGCTATGATAGCACAAAAAGATGAGATGGGCATTGAATTTGCAATTTACTACTTAACTAATAAATTTCTCCCTTATAAGGTCCAGTATATAGAGGTGGAAAAGATCTATTTAGTGATAGTATGGGCTTTGAAGAAATTGAGACATTACGTCTAATCATACATTATACAGACCATGTCTAAACATAACCCGTTAAGGTATCTCCAGTCCACACCATCTTTAGTGGGTAGAATGAGTAAATGGCTCATTTTCCTTCAAGAATTTGATATTCAATACATAATGAGAAAACCATAAAAGGGAGAGCAGTTGTAGAATTCCTAGTTGATCACCCATTAGAAGGTGAGCAGTTAGAGTTTGAATTTTTGGATGAAAACTTGAATCCAATTGTGGTCTAAGGATGGCAGATGTACTTTAATGGAGTAGTAAACAACAAAGGGGCAGGAGTAGGAGTGATTTTAATAACCCCTAAAGGAGAAAAGCTATTGTTAGTGAAAAAGCTGATATAGAGTCACAAATAACATGGTAGAATATAAATCCTACATATTCAGACTCGATGCATTGTTGTCTCAGGGTGTTAAAACTATTCACATGTTTGGGGATTCTTCACTAGTAGTCTATCAAGCTAATGACGAATGGACCATCCGTAAGGAAAGATTGATGCCTTATATAGAATACATGAAATCAATTAGTGGATGATTTGAAATATGCACTTTTTGTCATGTCCTAAGGGATGAGATTCAATTAGAAGATGCATTAGCTCCCTTGGTTTCCATATGGGATAATCTAAAAGGGATAATTATGAAACTAGTTATCATTTCTAGTTCTAAAAGGCCTAGTTGTGAGATAGAGTAAATCATGGAAATAGAGTAAGGAAAAGAGAAGCCATAGTTTTATGACATCCAAAATTACTTAGAAAGTGGAAATTTACTTAAGGAAGCCATGGATAAGGATAAAAAGCTATTGAAAGTTGTCAACTCAATTCATTAATGTAGGTGGGGTCTTGTATAAAAGGCAAGTGAATGGTCTTCAACTTTGTTGCTTAGAGGAACGGGAGGCAGAAAAAGTCATGGAGGAAATACATGCAAGTTTATGTGGTACACATATTAATGGTTTATAGTTAGCCAAAAAGATCATGCACCAAAGATTCTTTTGGCTTACTATAAATCATGATTGCTCGAAATAAGTGCAAGGGGTGCCATAAGTGCTAGTAATACGAAGATCTGAAACACGTATCAGTACCCAAACTTCACAGCTTATCGTCTCCTTAGCTATTTGCTGCATGAGGGATTGACATAGTGGGAGAGATATATACAATAGCTTCACACGAGCCTCATTTTATTGTAGTGGCAATCAATTACTTTTTAAAATGGGTTGAAGCAGAATCTTTCAAGAAATTAGGAGTAAGAGAAATGGCAAGATTCATAGAGAAGAGTTAGATTTATAGATATAGGTTGCCATACCATATAGTTTTAGATAATGGTGTCCAGTTTCAAGTAGAAACAAATGCTCTCTTACAGAGGTACAAGATCTAACATCATTAGTCTTCTCTCTATAGACAACAATCCAATAGAGCAGTTGAAGCAGCAAATAGAAACCTAAAAAAGATTTTAGCCAAAATAGTTATGACTTCTAAAGACTGGGCAGACAAGCTTCCCTTTGCTCTATGGGGGTATAGAACTATAATCTGAACTTTAATGGGTGCTACTCCTTTCTCTTTGGTGTATGGGATAGACGTAATGCTTCCAATAGAGGTTGAGCTACTGTTGTTAAGAGTGGCAATAGAGTCAGAGATTTATGAGACCGCTTGGGTAGAATAAAGGTTTTAATAGCTCAATTTGTTAGATGAAATGTAGTTAAGAGCTAATTATCACAATTAAGTTTACTAGAAAAGGATGGCCCGTGCCTTTGGCAAAAGGGTGAAGGATTATAAACTGAAAGAAGGAGAGTTAGTCCTTAAGTAGATGAGACCAAGACTACCCAACCCAAGAGGTAAGTTTAAGCCAAATTGGGAAAGACCGTTCATCCTAAAGCAAATGTTATCAAAGGGCACTGCCATTCTTACCAATTATGATGGAAAAAAACTAAGAGAACCTTTGAACATGGATAGACTAAAAAGGTTATATGGCTAAAGACAAACAAAGAGAAAAAGAAGAGAAATAATTGCCTTGTTGGTTAAAAATCGATAAATGGTGGCCTTACTAAAAGTGGGCACCCTATTAGGGTGAGTACTGAAAAAAGGCATCCTATGCAAAAATTAAAGGTCAAGAGAAAATAGTCAATCAAGAAAACCCTCACGGGGTGATTCATGATAGGAGTTTAAGATGCACTTAAGAACTCCCTTGATTAAATGAGAAAATGTGTTGTTGCATTAATGTTCAGTTGTGATTATCATAAAATGCCAATATGATGTTGCTAGATAGGACCACTTTAATAAGCATGATTGAGCATTTTATAAACCAAAGGAATATAACATTACATTACATGCAACAAATAAGAACAATATAAAAGTGGAAAAGTTTCTTTTCTTTTTGTAATCCTTTTTTTGAAGTTCTTTGTCTCTTGTTACTACCCTTATCATTTATCCTTAGCCAACGAGATCGGTTGTCTTGAGAAAGACTGGTCACCCATACTTTATATGTGCCTAAGGTATGGAAGTTGCAAGCGACACTAGGTGTAATTTTTTATTTGAAAGGCAAACATTTCCACAGGTCATGATACCAAGAGATAAAGGTGATAGATATATCTCCTCCTCTAAAGATAGCGGATAAGTTATAATCCTTTGGATTTCACCAAACTACCTCGCACAATGATCAAGAATACGAAAGGTAACCTTGTGAAGGCCAACAAGAGGAATATAGCCTGACGAACTACTATGCCACACATACTGTAAGTGAACCTATGGATTTCTAAAACTTATAGTAACATTCATTAAAGCACTTAGCCATGAAACCCATTACTTAATTTCTACAAAGCGATGCATGATGGCTCGAGATAGCAAGTGCTTCAGGCCATATGATTGGAAGATGCAAGGCAGAAGATCATCCAACAAACAAAGTTTCTCTTATAGCAAGACCTAAAAAAAGGGTAAAGTAGAGAATAAGGTGAAAACCTCATAACCGTGGGGTAGTCTATTCTAAAAAAAACATGAAGTAGAAGCAGACTTCCATGAAAAAATTTAGCTTCTCCAGATTTTACAGCATTTAAGCCTAAAATTGTTTCAGCTATGATCAGAGGAAAATGATTCAACCTTTTTTGTAAGTCATTGAGCACACTAAACAATTGATAATCTCTAGAATGGTCTTTAGTTAAAATTGTCAGATATTCGGAGAAGAATATGAATAGGTATACACTAGCTCGAAGGGATAGAATGTTTATGTAACTTTCAGCATAATCCAATAGGGCATTCAGAGAGATTGGCTCACTTTATAGGGCCCATCAAGTTGGCAAGGATGGTAAGATGTTCAGTACATCGATAGCCCCATATGGATAACAGAGAACACAAGTTGGACAATAAGGCAAAGTGTTAAATGAATAAGACACGCCTAAAATCTTAGCAAATTCCTCAGACAGGGGGCATATTTCTTGATGAGAAAATCGAAAAACATGGAAGTGTGGGTCCCAAAATTGAGCCACTGCCTTAAGAAAAGTCTGGTTAAGCTGAACCCTTCAAAGGAATTTCAACTCGTTGAAAGGGGCTAAATGGGAACTACCTATGTAGAAGGGAGATTAAGAATTTTATGGAGCCTTTTGAGGAATTCGTCACTCATTGTTGCAAGGAAGAAGAGAAAACCCAAGTAATGCAAAGATCTATGCATGTATGAGGGTACTTATAGCTTCAAGAAGTGAGAAAGGAGCATCATAGTTGAAGATAAGTGATTCTAGTTAGAAAACAGGCATTTTCAGATTGAAAATGGCCATTTTGAGTCGAAAACGGCCATTTTAAGCTGAAAATGGTCGTTTTAAGCTGAAAATGGGGCTTTTTAGGTTCAGTCCAAAACGGCTGTTTAGGGGCCTCAAAACGGCCATTTACAATCGAGAAAATGGCCATTTTCACCTCTAGAAACAACCATTTTATTGGCCCAAATGCCCATTTTGGAGGGTCAAAACGCCCATTTTCATGCCACAATAAAATTTACATTTTTCTAAATTTTTGTCATTTTCCTACTTTTTCATAATCTTTGCATTTGAACACTATATATATACACACATACACCATGCCACCTCACCAACAGAGCCCCCCATGACATCAACATGTACCCGAACATGTGGCCATATTGGGTTGGCTCATTAATGAAGAAATAGAGCAATATAGATGTCTGGCCATTGTCATAAAGATGGGGAGTCAGTACATGTGTATCTAAACATTACGAGATCTGGGCATTCTAGATTGAGTGGATCAACTACTTGCCCAGGTGGGGTGGTAGGAGTTTTACCTATTGTGGTGTGCCATTTACCCTGCTGTAACACTTGAGTTCCTCAGTACCTTTCAGTTTTAGTGGCCCAACCCAAACGTTGTCTCCACCATCCATTTTACTATGATGGGAAATAGATACAACCTCTCTTTCTTGTGATTCGTAGAGCTATTGCAACTACCTATAGATAGGGATATAAAAGTCCCTGAGAGCCTAGATGAGCACTAAAGGACCATTGGTCAGCTCGGCACCATTTATAATACTAGTCGAACCAAGGCATCCACCATAAAAGACCCGGTGTATCGATACTTACAGTAAGTATCTTCTCTTAGCTACCTCAGGTGGGTTGGTAGCTCTAGTTAGCTGAATCAAATTGAGTTGTATGACCTCTGGGCCATGGAGCGTGGTGTATGATTTAACTCGGCATGAACCATCCTTGAGCATTTACACCATGCTAGCCAATTCCCAAGTAAATGAATCATTGTAGGAGGGGTTGTCACTACTTTATTAATTAGGTTAGGCATCTCGAAGTAGCATCTAGGCTAGTCTCTTTAATAGTAGTTGTTGGTCGATTGAGACACTTGTATTGCTATTGGGATCGTGAGACTTGATTCCTAAGCACCCATTGGTTATAGATTACTTATAGAGGTTGAGTTAAACTAGAAGGCAGGCAACTCACTGGATGAGGACGATCAATTTGCCCTGGATCTAGAGGAGCTTCTGGGGATTGACTTGACTCCCTAGAGGCCATCTCAAAGAGAGTTAATTGAAGAGGTAGTTCCCTCTTCTTTAGCACCAACACCTTAATCGTCAACTGAGTCTCTTTTCCAAGGGCTTGTAAACTTGGATAGTGAAGCATTTTTAGCACAATTAAGCTAATCTGAATGTGAGAATCAAGGAGTCCGAGTGGAGGATTACACAGAGATTAGAGGCTATGAAGATAGAGATCCAGATGTTGAGAGATCAGAGATAGCCTCCAGCTCTTTATTTATTCTATCTTTGTTTTACTTTACATTATTTCTTTTGCACTTATCTATTCATGGTAGTTTTGGAC
>CANXYI010058154.1:0-10133 GCA_948208565.1 Hura crepitans
AGTCATATCCATGCATTTATTATGTCTCATGTGCCATTATGCACATTGCAAACATAGATAATGAATTTTATGGCATGTTTATTTAGGCATTATTAAAACATTGATGTACTACCATTTAATTGGCATGATGCATCACATGCATAAAATTTTATTCTCTAAGCAACATTTATGCCAAAAATCACCATTTTCATAAATTGACCATTTGTAGCCATAATACATGGTAAAAGTCATACCACAACCTAACAATTATAAAATGTCCTACCGAGCTCATATATCACATCTATTAATAATATACCTATTTGTCGGTGATAAGTACCATAATACACCTTATAGCTGTTCATATCAGTATTTGAGACTTATACACATATAATAACTATAATTATTCATATGAGCAAAAATAAACACATTCAAGCATCTTAGACCTATTTTTAGGTCATTTAATCATATTATGTTCATATGTCAGGTATAATTGCCATTTAACATACAAACTCAATGTATGTAATTTTAAGCCATTTTACTTATTCAACCGATGCCCATATCCATAAGACAACTAAACAAGACTGGATAATAGAATTACTTAGGCCTGAAGGCTCTCCACATCTAAAGATGCATAACTTAGGCCTAAAGGCTCTCCACACCTATAGATGTGTAACTTAGGCTCAGAGGTTCTCATACCATATATGTAACTAAACTTAGTCCTAAAGGCTCTCATACCACATAGGTAAGTAAACTTTGGCCTGAAGGCTCTCATACATATTAGCAAGTAAATCTTAGGCTTAAAAGGCTCTCATGCCCATTAGCATATAAATCAATGACTCGTAGGTTCATACCTATAGGTATGCTAGCAGCTGCTACAATCCTAGTTGGTCGGTTAACCTATCAAAACTAAGTTGTCTAACTATACAAGTATCATTAAACATGTCAATTTTCCAAATTTTACATTTCACTTTAGTAAATTAACATAAAAATCATTATTAGCCTTAATGCTCCATTGTATGGCCTACACATGTACAATTGGCCAACTTAGGCCTATTGATGTCCATTGCACTCATAGGATCTATTTTTCTAGGTGTAATGGCATCGAGGTACTCAACATCTCAATACCTCACATGAAGTCACAAATATTGATGCAAATGTTCATGTTACAAAAATTTTTGATATTTCCCTACAATTAACCATATCATGCCTCATCATGCATGTATCACACACATATATCTATCATATGTCAAAAATCCATTTTAAGCATAGCAACATATTGCATTCATGCATATATTACATAATTTTATCAATAAAAACACTCACATGAACACTAGTGTGTTTTACGGTGTAAATAGGCATAATGTCATTCATTAGCATAACGAGCTATTTTATGGCATTCCAGGACTCAATACATCATTTATACATGTTTCAATTCATAAAAGTACCATACGCATGCATTTCTAAATAAAAGCATACAATATGGCATTTTCGGGTTTTCACGTACATAATGCACTTGTAGTGAAAAATCACATTTTCTTGGTTTTTATCACATTCGAATACATCAAATTATCAAATATCATATATTTATCATCTCATAAGCCATAAATAATTTTTATAGCATTTATTTAATTTTCTATACATTTATTACTATTAAATACATATATGGCATTTTATACATAATACTTTAATTGGATATTTAAGCTAAATTAAAGTCATTATATTTACTTAACATGGTCGTACAGGATGCCCAAAGTTAGTTCACACCTTCTCTTTGCCTCGAAAGGCTCGGGATGTCATGTCACCTATGAATTCAAATGGGTATCAATTGTAATAAATAATATAAATAATCTAGAGGTTAGAAAATTATTCTGAGCCTAGATACATATTCTATAACATATTAGGAACCCATGAAAAATAAAATTTCCAAAAAAAGAAATCCTGGGAGAGAGAATGTTTCTATTCACCTTGGGTTTCTTTTCGATTTTTCTCTCGAAATACTCCGTCGTTCTGAATGATTTTGGTATCCATAGACTTGTCTTAGAACACTCATCATTTTAGGTGTAAGCTTGCATGGTAGGTCTCTTTGAGGAGAGGGAAATCAAGAAGAGATGGAGAGGAAATAAGGGGGCAAAAATTTAGAGTGGTGGAAGGAGGATGGTGTTTTGTGTGTGTGTGTGTGTGTGTGGGAGGATGGAATATTTGCCCTTTATATAGTTTTCAAAAATAATATTTTTGTTTGCATCAAAAATTTTTTATAACCAACAGAAAAATTGGTTTTCCTTTATTCCTATCCCTAAAATTCCATAAATTCAAGCCTTAAATCCTCTCAAAATCTCATGCCCAATTTTCGACAATAACCCGAAAAATTAATCTATTTTCTGTCTTAAAAATTAAGTGAAAATAGTTCCCAAACTGAAAAAATTCCAATTCCAAAACCATTAGACTATTTGGAATATTTGAGTATCAGGTTATAATAATTTTTGGATTATTTTGAGCAACTTTTAATTTATTTTATGATTCATCTTTGCTTGTGGCACTATTCGTAGTATACTACCGTAAAATCTTAATTAACATTTTTAACCATTAGAACTACTTTGGATTAGCTTCAAACTTTACCTAAAACTCTGTTGTAATTAATACTTCCTGTCGATACACTTAGTGTGACTCGAGTCTTAGGAAGCATTATTCATCCCGGGAAGTACTATTCATGAGAGTTGAGATTTTTGAGTCGTTACATAAATACTTTAAGGGTATTTTAGTAATTTGGCACCCCAGTGAATAATTAAATGGTATAATGAAGTAAAGTCATTTCTCAAACTGTGTAGGTATGTTAATGATATAAATGACATGAATAAAGTGCTTTAAGTTCACCACTGAGTATCTTGTGTACTTAATGTACCTATTTTGGTGTGTAGGTGCACAACAGAGGGAGCCTCCCTCTTAAGGCATAACGATAATGGTTCAGAGGACACAAGTGTAGAATTTTGATATAATTATTATACAGTTTTTGATATCTATGTACTTAGGTGGGAATTAGGTAGAACATGTATGTATGCTATAGACATGTAATGTAAATTAAGTAAATATAACCTATTGATTTAAGTAAAGCATTTTTATATGTTCTGCTGGTGAATGCATGATCAGTTATGATGATCGATGTGATGTGAGCCTGAGGCTCTATTTATGCATGCTTTATCTGTGGCCTAAGACCTGAGTTTTGATGTGTGCTTAGGTTGATGTTAAGCTGAGAATGGGGGACCAGATTGATCCAAGTGTTATGAATTGTTTATAGAAGTATTAAACAGGCTTATTTAAATTTTGGGATAGGCCCTAGGCAGTCGTTATGCTGCTGAATTTTTAGGTAGTACTAGAGTGTTATCAAATTTCCTCTGTAATGACTGAACCATATTGATTCTAACCTAAATGGATTATAGGAACTGACCGGAGTGATTTTGGAGTCAGATATAATGATCTAGTGTGGCATTAGTAAAAGTTAAATGAATGACTATAGAGGAAATTTTAGGCCGGGTGACCTAGCGGGAAGTGCATAGCTTATTAGGTTTCTTCGGGAATTTAGTAGGAGGTGTCACATTAGTAGTTGCTATCCCTCCTTAGTTGGTCGGTCAACCTATCTAATCTAGGTGTTTAATCATATGGGATATTATCTTTTACATGCATTCAAACTCATATAGGTTATTATCTCATGTTAACATATATACAAATTAGGTCATCTAAATGCATGTGACACATCATGTCTCAAACATATCATATTTCACATAATTTTATTTTGATGTCAATCACATTTTAATCATGTAATTGCTTATGATTTGTAATCATACAACTTATACACATTTTTGGGCATCTTTACATCATACTATTTCATACAACACCATACATTATACATCAAAATCAATCATCACATTAAGCAATTACGCACCATTTTCAATCATAAACATGGTTACATAATCACTTACACAATTTACATAACTTAGCATTGTAAATAAACACATGTGCACACACTTTTTACATATAAATTCTCATGAAAAACATAAATCGATTCAAATACACTTATCAAGGTCACAAAATACACCAATGATGTCTAACTATGCCTTCTCTTTTTCTTTCATTTCGAGGCACATTAGCAAAAAAATGTAGCTAAAAAAAATCATTAGAACCCCAACTTGTAACTATTCACCTCTATCTCTAATCAATAAATCTCCATAAATTTTCACAAAATTCGTGCTAAAATTAATGTTCTATGGTAGTGGAGGTTCATTTTTCAATGTAAAATAAAAGAAAATAGGCTTAATTATGGATGAAAGAAAGACAAAATTGAGGAAATGGTAGCCATGACTATTAGCCTTATAAGGAAAAAGATGGGGGAAAATGACAAAAATGGGCGAAATGTTAACTTGAAACTAGATAAAAAAAATCATTATTTTCCCTTTTTTCATTCAAAAAGTCAAAAAAAAATAATTCGTAAGCCCAAAATTTCTCAAATTTTATCTAAAAATCACAAATACTATGTCTTACAGGTCCCTTAAATTTTAGCTCAAAATTCTAAGAAAATGATAAAAATTGCAACTTTGAATATTACATAATTTTTGAAAACAATACTTCCTGATCTCATAAAATTTTGATTCTAGTTCTAATGGACTAGTTAGAATTTTTGAATATTAGGTTGTATTAGTTTCAAGTCCTTTTGAGCAAAAAAAATTTTATGGTTCAACTTGAACTACAGCACTATTCATGAGACATTGTAATCAAAACTTTGAGCACACTTTTAACCATCTTAATAAATTCATTTTTGCTCAAAATTTCGCCTTAAATTATTTTATGATTAATACTTTCATCTAGTAGTGTTTGTGTGTCCTAACCCTCTCGATCACTATACACTCCTATGAAAATACTATTCATAAATCAGGGGTTTTCGAGGCATTACAATAGGGGTAAGAATCAAAGCTTATGGACTTAGAGATTATGGTTAGCAATCCTATAGGTTAGCATATCATAGTAAATAGAGTTTATAAGAAGTGACCCTTGATAGTTAAAGGACACAAGTTTTTGGTAGATCTCATTGAGCTACCATTTAAAGAGTTTGGCTTGATATTGGGCATGGACTGGTTGTCTAAGTATCAAACCATAGTGGATTGTAAGTTGAAGAGGATAACTTTTAAGGCTAAAGATATAGATGTGATTACAATCGTGGGTGAGAGGATAAAATTTCTATCCAATGTTATCTCAATGGTAATAACAAGGCACTTATTGAAAAAGGGTTGTCAAGCTTTCTTAGCTTATGTTTATGACATCTATAGTGGAGAGCTAGATACTAGTCACATACTAGTAGTGTTAGAGTTCATGGATGTATTCTCTGAAGAGTTGCCCGGTTTGCCACTAGAATGGGAACTTGAGTTCAATATTGAGGTGTTTCCTAGCACTGCTCCATATCAGATAGCTCCAACAAAGTTGAAAGAGTTGAAACTTTAGTTGTAATAGTTATTGGATAAGGGCTTTATTAGGCATAGCATGTCACCTTAGGGAGCACCAGTTCTATTTGTTAAGAAGATGGATGCCTCTCTTTGATTATATGTGGATTATAGACAACTGAACAAAGTGACCGTGAAGAACAAGTATACGTTGCCATAGATTGATGATCTTTTTGAATAGCTTAAAAGGGCTGGAGTGTTCTCTCAAGATTGATCTAAACTTAGGTTACTACAAGTTAAGAGTAAAGGAGTCTGATGTTGTAAGGACAACTTTCAAAATGAGGTACGACCATTATGATTTTTTTTGTAATGCCATTTAGGCTTACCAATACTCCTACAACTTTTATTGATATGATGAATTGAGTTTTCAAATAGTATCTTGATCATTTTGTGGTTGTTTTCATTGATTACATCTTGATTTAAACCAAGAGTAGAGACGAGCATAAATAGTATCTAAGGATAGTTTTGCATATTTTAAGAGAAGAGAAGCTTTATGCCAAACTCAATAAGTGTGAGTTTTGGCTTAGTGAAATTTCTTTTCATGGATGCAAAGCTTTGTAGAGGGGATTCAAGTTGGTCCTATTAAGATTGAGGCAATTATAAAATGGAAGCCACTAAGGAATACCACTAAGATAAGAACATTCCTTAGTTTGGTAGGGTACTACAACCAGTTTGTCAAAAGTTTTTGTTTAATAACAAGACCTATGACTTTTCCTTAATGAAAGATGTTAAGTTTCTCTAGGATGATAGATGTTAAGAAAGTTTTGATAAGCTTAAAGTGATGTTGATTGAAGCACTTATTCTTGTTTAGCCAATTTTAAGGAAGGACTTTAACATCTCTAGTGATGCTTCACAAAATGTGTCGGATTGTGTTCTAATGTAGGACAACATGGTGGTTGCCTATGCTTTAAGGTAGCTAAAGCCATATGAACAGAACTATCCTACTCATGATCTAGAGCTTACCGCTATTATGTTTTCCTTAAAAATCTAGAGACACTATCTCTATGTAGAGAAGTGCTATGTTTATACCGATCACAATAATCTGAAGTACCTACTTAACCAAAAGAAGCTAAACTTCTGATAGAGATGCTAGATGGAATTAATTAAGGACTATAATTGCTTAATCAATTATCATCCTAGAAAGGCCAATGTTTGAGTGGATGCTCTTAAAATAAAGTTCATGGTAGCCATAAGAGCTATGAATGTCAAACAATAGCTTATGGGTGATAATGCATTATTAGTAAAGATGCAAGTTAAGCCTAGTTTGTTACAACAAGTTAAGGATTGTCAAAAGGATAATTAGAAACTGATGAGTGTGATAAATGCCATCCAAGAGGGGGAAGCCCACTGAATATGAGATAAAGAGTGGTGGTTATCTTTATTATAGTGATAAGATATATGTTCTAGATGAAGAAGAGTTGAAGTAGATTTTAGATAAGGCTCCTTGTGTTATGCACCTTGGTAGCATGAAGATGTATCACAATTTGAAGTTTTCATATTAGTGACCTAGTAGAAAAAAGGATATATTAGAGTTTGTGACTAAGTGTCTTACTTGTCAATAAGTGAAGTAAGAGCATTAAGTTCCATTTGGATTGCTGCAACCTATAGCAATTCTAGAATAGAAATGGGATAGGGTCACCATGTATTTTGTTGTTGGGTTACCTATGACAAGGAGCAAGTGTGACTCAGTATGGGTTATGGTAAATCACTTGACTAAGATAGTTATTTTATATCAGTGAGGATTATTACTTATTGGAGAAGCTTATGGAGTTATACATAAATGAGATTATCATATTGCATAGAGTGTCATCTTTTATCATATCGAATCAAAACCCATGGAGCATTGTACAAGAGGAACTGTAAAACAATTTTATGCTGGAATTATCTTAGTGAGACTAAGCTTATGGGATAAGATTTGATCAAAGATGCTGATGAGAAAGTGAATATCATCGAGGATAGGTTGAAAGTAGCTTCTCATAAATAGAAGTAATACACAAATCTCAAGAGGAAAGATATGTAATATGAGGTAAGAGACAAGATGTTTCTGATGGTTTCACTAGGGAAGAAAGTTCTACATTTTAGTAAGAAGCAAAAATTGAGTCCTAGATTTATTGGGCCATAAAAGTGATAATACATATGGGGCTAGTATCCTATAGACTAGATTTACCACTAGAACTTTAATAGATTCATGATGTCTTCCATGTGTCCATGCTTTGAAGATACAAATTAGATCTAATAAATCTTTTATCAATGAAAGAGGTTGAGGTTAGTCCAAACCTATCTTATAAGGAAGAACTAGTCAGGTTTTTTGCTAGAGAGGTCAAAGAGTTATGGAATAAGACTGTACCACTGGTAAAAATTCCTTGGAAGAATCATGGGATGGAACAGGTGACATAGGAAACATAAGCTTAAATGTGAGAGTAGTACCTTTAGCTATTTGAACCAGGTAATGTTGAGGATGACATTTCTTTTAAGAGGGAAAAAGAAATGTAACGATAAAAAAATCCCAGTGTTTTTAATAATACTTCTCGGGACATGAATAGTATTTTTTAAGGTCGAGGAAACTAATCTTACTAAATGGAAATATTAATTACAACATAGTTTTAGGTGAAATTTAAAGTCAAAACAAGGTCATTAGATGGTTAAAAATGATAGTTAAATTTTACGACAGTGTCACATGAATAGTGGCTTGGTTTTAATTAAACTATAAAATGTTCAAAAGTTGGTCAAAAAATTCTAGGATTAATACAACCTAACATTCAAAAAATCTAATTAGCCTATTGGCACTAGAATTTGAATTTTTGAAGATCAAAATGTGTTTTTACTAAAATCGGGTTGTAAGAAAATTTTTTTTTTTGGATTTTTAAGCTCCACTTTTTAAAAGCCTATAAAATGTTAATTAATTGAATTTTTCAGAGATAAATTTGAGAAACAAAGTGAGTTTTAATTTTAAAAATATAAAAGAACACAGAGAGAAATTAATTTTCCCAAAACCCATACATATATATAAGTTAAACACTTATATTTTTTAATAATGTGGGAATAGTACTTCTTCTCTTCTTCACCCTTGTTGGCAATTGACACCTTCTGTAAAGAAGCCCCCATTTTCATCTCTTTAATTCCTCAAACATAGCCTATTTAAAGCCACCAAAATTGAATGACAATACCTCTATAGCCTCTAAACATCTAGGGAAAGCAAAAATTTATGGAAATATTAGACAAAACACTTGATTTCCCACCTCGATGAATAGTAACCATTTTTAGTTCAAGTAAAATTTTTTGAAGTCAAGTATTTTTCTAGT
Organism: Hura crepitans; assembly: GCA_948208565.1. NCBI lineage: Eukaryota > Viridiplantae > Streptophyta > Magnoliopsida > Malpighiales > Euphorbiaceae > Hura > Hura crepitans. The sequence continues at coordinate 8,768 of CANXYI010058154.1, forward strand.
GTTCTCTTAGTACCTAAGAGCACATTTAACAAATTGGATTGATTTTTAAATGTTTTTATGATTTTCTACAAAATTTAATGAAATGAGTTTATATTCTATAGTTGAGCTGAGTAAGTAACAGATCGATGAAGGAAAGAGGAAGGTGTAGATTGACTCCATAGTGTATTTTGACTCTAAAAAGTAAGTGTAATTGACTTTATTTGTGCAAAATCAATTAATACCCTAATATGTGAATTTGTGTATATGCGTATGTTTAGTTAAAAATTGCAATTAGGTGGTTAAATGGTAATTAAATTGTATTCTAAGATACATTTGAATAAAAAATGAGATATGTTGATGTTCTAAAGGTGATATGGCCAAATGGTCTTATATGTGTGTGTGTGCTTGTGTTATGTTACATAATGTATGATAGCCATGATAAATTGAGTTGAATTTATGAATATTAATATATGAGTATGATATATGATGGATAAATGTGTATATAATGTATATTTGAGATTATGATCAAATGGCCATAGGAAGATGCGTGTTTGTAAATGTTACTTGAAATAAGACAGTAATGATTAATGTACGAAGATGATGTTTGTAATGTTTTGGCCAAAATGGATATTTTTGCATATGTGTGCATGAATGATAACTTATGAGTATGAAATTGAGATTGTGTAATGGAAGAATGGGTGTATAATATGCCCTTCCTTTTATGTGCAAATGGCCATATGAATATGAATGTATGAGTATATGTTACATATAGTAAGCAAATGATGAAAAATGCATGAGGTGATGTTTTTAATGCAGTGGCCAAATGGTCTCATGTTATGTTCATGCAATAATATGCATTATGCTAAGCTCATAATAGATTTTTCATGATCACATGTATGTTATAATCATGGAAATGGCATTGAGATGTTGATGATGTGTTTATGACCATATGACAATCATATATGATTTGTTATGTGCTTTTACGTGAAATAATATGCTTGAACACAAAAATAAGTAAAATAACATAATTGTTTGGGTTAGTCATCTATTGACTAAATCGAAGTAGTTAAAAGCTATTTTTAGGCATATTTAAAATGGTATAATTAAAACAAATTAGTTAGTCACCCATATAAGTAATAACCTAGTTTAGATAGGTTGATCGATCAACTACGGGTTATTTAAAGCTTCTAGCATACTCGATGCCTTTTATTGATATTTGCTTGGTCTATAGGTCCACCAGATGACTAATCTGTAGGCTTATATTTTTTATCTTTAGGGCCATATTAGTAGATAAACTTTGGGTTCATAAATGGTTGTAATAACCATCATGCTATGTTTTGTGCTTAGACTTATACTCTACTCGATCTCAAATAATTATGTTATTTTT
>CANXYI010058193.1:0-21921 GCA_948208565.1 Hura crepitans
ATGTAAATGTATGATGTGCATAATATGTTACATTGAGCACACCACTGAGCATTCGCTTAGTGTATCATTTTTATTTGTGATGCGTAAGTTATGGAAAATAGATTGGAGTCAAAGCCTGAATATTTAGCAAGTTGATCTAGAGAAGTTTTCTTTTGGTATTTTGCTTTTCTTTAATATGATATATGATGAATTCATAATAGAGGAATTATTGTGTAATTTGAGGGATGGCACCTAATCTGTGACATAAATAATTTTGTAACTCCTCAAATCAATTTCTTATGTGTTTATATAGTTATGTATAATGATATATGACTTGTAAATATCTCTTCCAATAATTAGGTTGATGATGCTATTGAGATTGGTTGGTCAGATGGACCAATATAGAGTTCAGAAGAGTTGATATATGATTATAGAAGTGTTTTTACCTACATGTTTACTATTCATTTTGGGAATAGTATCTCAGTAGAGCTGTTATGCTGCAAAATTTTTGACACAATGATTTCCCTAATGTTTTGATCTTTTTGCACAATCTAAGATTTGATGTTTAAATTAGCTCAAGTTTTCAAAGCAATATATTTATTAAATAAGTTTTCCATAATGGTATTGATTTGTACGGTTTTTTATATAGTTAGTTTAGATATCAATTTTATGTGTCACTCCTTATCTAAGCCCTGTTATCGAATTGCATAAAGGGTGTTACACCTTTATGCCTATAGTTTAGGTTAGTATGTATTTTAAGGAAATATGGGGCTACACCATTATGACAACTTACATCCTCAATTTTATCTGTAACTCATACCTTTCAAGTTACTCATATTTTATCTCATATATTATGTTAGCATTCCATTCCTTATTTTCTTCTCTAGTTTCCAACTTTATGATGAGGTTACTTCTACTTACACTTCAATTATAATTCACCTAATGTCCCTCTTAATGTCTATAAGTGTTATCAATTAACTCTAATTCTAGCCATTCTTACTCTTCCTTTTGTTTATGCCTTATAACTACATTTACTATTTATTTTAACCACATCCACAACATATACCTAAAGACACATATTGGCCATCATGGATTACTAGGTCACTGTGTTTCTTTTAAAATATCTTCATCATCCCTTTTTTGTTTAAATACCTTCTTAATACAACCACATTCAAATTTTTTGCATTTTTTTACACATTTACATACCCAAACTATACTCATTACAAACATTATCATTCACTCTATGTTCCACATTAGAATATCACTTTAATTAACAATTTATTCTCATGATTTACATTTTAAACACTTATCATATGTCTAATTCAAGCCATTACGCACATCATACCTACCCTAAACCTTTTAGCCATATTAATTTCAACCTTTTATCAATCACTTCTTAGTTTAATTTCTACTCAAATCATACACATATCATTCAATTAACATCAATATGTTACAATTTCTAAGTTACACATGCACATACACATTAATCACACTATTCAAGCACACTTTCACACACTTTAACTAATGAAATTTGCATGCACATAGTATACATCATTGAAAACACTTACAAAGATTTCTACTAGCCTTTTACATTACTTCCTTGCCTTTTCCTTGAGATTCCACCAATTTCACTATAAATATACAGCATTTCCAACTTAGAAAATTACAAATAAATTCTATATACTTCCAAACTTAAAATTAACATTAGGAACATCTTATTGATATCAAAATACACCTTAGAAAAATATAAAACTATGAATTTAACCACTTACCAACAAAAATGTCACTATTCACTAAGGTTGTAAATCTCCTAAATCAACCTTATTTCCTTGAATTTATCCCTAGAATAGAAATCTAAAGATCATGGAGTTCATATGGTATAAAAATTTAGCTTAAACATGTGTAGTTTGGTGGGAGAATGAAGAAAAAGAAAGAGAGGAAAGACCTAGCTACGGCATCAGCCTAAAGAGAGGGAGATAGTGAGTTCTGGTTTTTCATTTCAATCTAAATTACTATATATAACATGTGGATGGGTGGCTAAATGTGTGCCATTTGTTAGGTCTAATGGTTCATATTAATTCTAGCCTTATTTCTCCTTTAAAAATTATTTCCTGTATGTTGATCTATCAATTAAATTCTCTGTTTGCACCATTAATTACGAAAAATCCCTAATTTACATGTCTCGAGAAAATAGTAATCAAAATCGAGGGAAGCTAATTTAAATAAACCCTTAGGTTCCAAATTAATTCTATCAAATTACTTCTTTATGTTAGAAAATTACAATTTCATTACCATTAGATTTATTTAGAATTTTTGACCATTCAGTCATGCTATTCACATATTTTTTTAGCAAAAACTAAATATTTTATCATTAAGCTTAAACTAAATCACTATTTTAGGACACCGCCATATCAACCTTAATTGCATTTTTAGCCACTCAAATAACTTTATTTTTACTCCAAACTACACCCAAAATTATTTTATAGCATTCTCTTGTCCAGTTAGTTCACTTAGGCCTCGAGAAGCACTATTCATGCTCTAGTGTCACTATTCACCAACAACATCTCCCAAACCCTATCCTTTTCACACTTTCATATTCCTCTTATATTGTATTCATGTTTTCCCCCTTTTACATATGTCCCACTCACTTCTAGACCTTAAATCACTCTTTTCTAAGTTTGCCCATGACAATTTAAAAAATTACCATTTTACCCCTCAGTAATTTTTTGATCCGTTATTCACACCAACTGATTCTAGTTGACATTTAGATCCATTTTATTCCCCCTTTTTTCTCTTAATTTCAATCTCAAGAAAAACTAGACCGAAGGTTGGGGCATGACATCCCTTTTAACGCCCGTATGCCAAGGTCTTATAAATAGTGGTATTTGGGCCCGAGTGATGTTCCTCATAGTGCAAACCATCATTCTGAGTTTGTTGGTTGGCATATTGGCCATAAAAATTTGACTGGCATGAAAGGGGGTCAAAACGAATGAAATAAAAATTTTAGCAAAACCAATAATTTATTTTAGGTCAAGAACTATTGTTTACGGAGATAAAATGAGATCAAACCGGGACAGCTCCGGAAAGTGCTCGGATGGACCCAAAAATATCATACCTCAACCTCAAAAATTCCACTAAGTATAATAGAGAAGGAATTATAATTTTTTGAGGTCAACAGATATTTTTTTTGAAATATTTATTCTGGAGGGTGAATAGTGCCAAAAAGTCAATTATTGACTTTTGACCTAAAATTTTACATGGGCCTTCGAGACACTAAGCAAGGATTTTTAAAACTAGAATAAATATTTTTAGAAGTCCAGGGAATATTTTATGAATTTTTGAAGGTTAAAAATGGCATAAGGTGAATAGCAACCCTAACTCCCGGAGGAGTTTCAGGTTGAAATTTTGCAGGGCCCTTAGTGAAGTTAATTGAGAATTTTTGGGATAAGAATTGTAATTTTAGAGGTGTATAGAAATAATTTTGAAATTTCTAAGTTAAAATCAAAATTGAATTAATTTGGGTCGTCCGATCGCCACGTGGAGCGATCGTGGTCATCCACCTTACATACATATTCCAGAGGACATGTGCAGGTGTATGGATAGTAGAAAGAAGTCATTTTCCTCCCCATACACCAAAAAAAAAAGCCAATGCCATTTTTAGGGGTTATGGTTACTCCAATTTCTTGCTTTTTCTCCCTTTGCCCACCATAAAAAAAACACAAAAATTATATGTCCTTGAGCCTCCATGGTCCCTTAAAGCTATTTCAAGTGACAAATGGAAAATGAGGTCTAAAAAGTGAGTTTTAAACATTTGATGAATAGTGCTCAAGTGATGTGTGAGTGTTCCTTTCCATGGTTTCTTATTTTTCCTTATAGGGTATTTGAAGTGTAGATAACATCCATGGAAAGAGATTTCATTTTAGAGTTATATGTGATTTTGTAAGAATTTTCAAATACTTGGACCAATATAAAAGTTGTGAAAATAGTGGTTCAAGGTTGAGGAAAAGGAATTCAAGGGTTTTGGTGTAGCTTTAGAATGATAGGGAGTCCCTAGTAAGTGAATTTACCCAAAACATATTATGTATGTTAGGATAAAATGGTATTAAAGGTGTAGATGTGTGTATGGAAGTGTTGGTTTTGTGTGTGTGTGTGCATGTGTGTGAGCATGTGAAATACATGTTAGAAGGTGTATATTGATGATTTAGGATGATAGAGATGTGAATTAGATGAGAAGTGGATGTGTAGGCATGTGTTACATGCATGGCTATATGCATATCATGTATGCCATGGTATGGAAAGGCATGTATGGGTAATTGGCATGTGGGAGTAGGATGGTATAAGAATGCATGCCATGTGAGGATTATGAAATGAAAATGGTTATATGGAGAATTAATGAGATAGGGAACATAAATAATGTATGTAATGAAAAAGGCATGAAAGTATGGCATATAAAATAGTGAGACATAGAAAATATTACGTGGAAAAGTTAAATAAAGTTAAGACATGTTGTTTAGGATTCCAAATGGGAGTAATGATTTTATATGGTAAGTTAGGTGGGAAGTTTTAGGGTTTGCTATGGTAAAGAAAAATGGGAAAAAGCATACAATGTTTAAGGAAATATTAGAGATTAGTAGGTAAAGGATTGAGGTGAAGAGGAATGGAATAGGTAAATAAATTGGTAACGAAAATGTACCAAATGAATAGTGACGGTTACGAAAAATGGATCCGTAACTATTCCAAAAATTACGATGACCTATAATTGTCCGGGAAAATACGACCGGACAAAATAAATTAAAATCTATGTCTTTTTAGCAGGAACATAACTAGAGTAAAAATTTGACCAAGTGAAAAGTAAGTAATTTGACTAAATCAGAACTAGAATGAAATACAGAGCTGATAAATGACTAAAAGGCTGAAGGAATAAAATAAGGTGAAATAAGAAAAAAAATATTAATGCATAATAAACCAAGGACAAAGTTTAGGAAATTAAACTTGGAAATATTAATGGTTTTAGGATATAAAAAGAGGGCCAAATTAATAAAGATGTAAGGATTTAAAATGGAGTAGATTCCATAAAGAAGGTTATAATAGTTATTGTAAAATTTATCAAACTATGCAAAAAATAAATTTTGTTAAAGAATAGTAATAATGAACTAAAAATATGAAAGCTAAGAACTGTGCTACAATACAGTCAGGCAAGAACTATGTAAAATAATATCCATGAAATAATCTATCAAGGCTTATAGAAATGAAGCAACCTTCCTTAAGAAGCAATTTATAAGACAATAATAGAATAAGGATGGTTAAAGCATAGTGGAAAAATGACTAAATGCTTATGTGGGAAGAATACAAAGATATTTAATGGAAATTTATGGGTAAGGGAATTAAGGGTGAACTTGAAGATCAAAATATTGTTATGGATAAACTGAGTAATAAATTTAATGGCATGGAAAGATAATAGAAAAAGGAAATCTGGAAGTTTATGGTTATTCATACACTAGATAGGTTGATCGGTCAACTAGGGATTAGCAGTTACTAAAGGCTAAGTCTATATAGATTTTAGCCTATGTATAACGGGTGCAGCCCCTGACTATTAATTTGAGCCTGCATGCTTTGGGTATTGGGAGTAGTCTACAGATAGGTCCCTATTATCCACCCTTTATTGATATTAATTTATAGATATTGAAAGTGGTCTATGGATGGGTCCCTACTATCTGCTAGTCTGGTATTAGGAGTGGTTTACGGACGGGTCCCTACTATCAGATGATGGTTATGTACAGACGCCGAGGTCTATAATGGGGAGCAAGGTACAGTTTTGCTTCTTATCTGATTTTCGGACTATAAGGGTTAGTGCAGCAGTTGAGACCAAAAATGGGGGCCACTGCACACTATAATCCCATTATCCAGAGGCTGGGAGTTCTTCTGAACCCATTGGAATAAAGGATAAATGAAAGGATTTGAATAGATTCACTGATAGTAATATGAGAAAAATCTAAGGCATAAACCTACCTTAATGGGAAATAATTTATGAGTAATGTACTAAGTTTAAAGAACAACAGTATAAGTGGGGATATAATAAATTTATATGGAATTAATAAGACTTCCTGAAGGACTAAAAGACTAAAGGAATGGTACCTGAACAAGGAATCACCCTGAGAGATAAGTTATAAGGGAAATTAGAAAAATATAGGAAGAGAGCCAAATATGTAGATACAGGATAAATGAACTGAACTGAATACTGGAAATATTCTAGTAAAGGACATGCATATGAGGCAAAACAAACTAGAATGATAATTAAACACGGTAAGAATATGTAACTTGGGGAAATAAATAAAATTACTACCTTGGTAGGAAAACATAAATGAGAGCTTAAGGAAAAGAGAAGGAAAATTTTAATATATACACATAATAAGTTCTTGTGTGTTTGCATGCAGTAAAGTACATAGTACGTTTGGTTAAATTAACCACTGAGTGTATACTTAGCTTATTAGGTTTTCGATGCACATATGGTAGATATACAGAAGCAGTAAAGCAGACAAAGCAGTAGTGCAAATGATGACTTTTTAGGTATGATATTACTTGATTAGATTATGTGGTAAAAGTAAATAGAGGCACTCATGCATGTTATTGTGGGTTGATTGGGTGTTAGAATGTCTAGTATTACTAGGATAGTAACCTATATAGTATGAACTGAATTGGTAGCTGAAAATAAAGCCTAGACTGATAATTGACTATAAGATCTGGCGTGTGAGAGTCACATGCCTGATAACATTGCCTTAGACCATAGGAGCTATTATCTAGACACTAGAGACCATATAGGAGAAAGAGAAGTAAGAGTTAAATGAAAGGCCCCTAGGGAAATCCAAAGATGGGTGACCTTATGGGAAGTAGCACATCTTGCTTGTTTTCAGTGAGAATGGATAAGGGGTGTTACATTTAGTGGTATCAAAGTGGGTTTAAGTGATTTTGGACCATAATGCATGAGTGTCTTAGGTGTTTGGATTATAGACAGTCGCTACACTATTGGAAAATGAGGATTTCTGAGAAACAATTAAGGAAACGATTAGGTGAACTTCTTGGAATAGAACACAACGGACCAAATTTATGGTAGTATGACTCCATAAGATTCTTTTTCTCCTAATGTGAATTGCTAATGTTGCTAAGAAAGCCCAGACATGGAAATAATGTTATAGAATAGTAATATTTGGCTCTATGGATGGTGAGGAGAGATGGCATGGCTATCTAAGTAAACTTAAAATAAAAGCTTTTGAAGAAGAAAGGATAGCACACTTGTGTGTTGTAAAGTGAGGGTAAGATCATTTTAAGGTGACTATCAGGTGAATGAGATTCCTGATAAGGGAGAAAAGGGGAAAATTGGCTAAGCAATGGGAATAAAGAAGTGATAACAATGTAATAAAGAGTTAGTATACTTTTTAGAGCCAGAATATCTATAGAGAGACAGATAACAGTATGAGGAAGTTAATGTAAAGAATTAAAGAGACCTGAAAGAACCTTAGGAAGTGGAATTAATAGAGTAGATTCGAAAGTTAGCCAGGAAAAGAGTGACTACCATGTTATACCTAGCGAAAGGAAATATCTCCCGAACTTGAAAGAAAGGAAATGAGATGGCTTATGACTAAGGCAATTTAGTTGCCTATAGTTTAGAAGTGGCTAAGGGATTTGTTACCAAGTTGAGAGAGGTATAAAAGTATAAGACTCAAGGCTAGGATAACTGGATCAAAGAGCAATAGAAATAGGTGGATTAGGCAAGAAGGTAGAGTTGAGGAAATTAAAAGTGTGACAAAAGTGAAACCTTAATAGTTAGTAGAGAGATGGTAGGACGTTATGGTATGAGAATTAGGGTAAACTAAAGGTAGAGGTTGACTGTCAAGGTCCCTGAGAGTGAGGGCTATTGCTCTTCCTTGATTCATTGATTATCGTGCCCAAGCATTGCATTATAGAGCTTAGGATGCATCTTGTCATTTGCACAATTGCATTATACATAACATGTTTTTTCGATGATGAAAACTCTATTCATTGTGTTTTGGAAATTGAGCATGGCATAATGGTAGCCCTGATCTTGAAGGGACTTGATAGAGTGAATGTAAGAGAGAAGTATAGTGTGACCATAGTAAAGAAAGAGTGATAAGGGAAAATTGATAGGCAAAAAGGGGATAGAGGCTAGCATTAATACTAATGTGCAATCCTAGAAAGGAGTTTAGATTAGGGCATGGATTCCATAGGGATATTGGAAAAGAACCTATGAATGATGTGATGACGATTCATAATAGCATATAGATAGTTAAATTCCCCTTTTGGAATTTAAAATGGGAAGTAAGTTGAATGGTTAGCGAGTTAGTAACCCCTATAAGAAAGATAAAGGGAAAAAGGGAAATAATTAGGAATCTGAAAGGAATCTAAAAGCTAAAGCACCTTAAAATGTTAGAATGAAAGAAAGTATGAATAAATGAATTAAATGGAATAAGTAATAAAGAGAGGATAATATAGCCTATATGTGAGGTAGATAAACAAATTAATTGAAATGAAGTTAAGATAAAGAGATCTAAAGATTAGGATACTAGAGGAGAATAAAAAACATATAACCAAGTATTCAAAGGTGTTAAATACAAGTCCGATGAGGGAAGGATATTGTAATAAAGCTAAGTAGAAGTATTACCTAGAGATGTTAATGTAATATATTATAGAATTATCTTTAATAGTGACGAAATAGGGTGAACAGTGTAACTGGAATAAAAGGGGTGGAGATAAGGTGAGTAAGTAAGAATGCTTTAATAGTACTTGGGGTTATTTATGAGACTAAAGTGTGGAAATAAAGGAAGCAGTAGAAGTAATTAGTCTAGTAAAATTACTCAAGGAGAGAGGAATAATGGAACAAAAGATGATGATATTGACCAGATGTGGTGAAAGTTCTACACCATCCTAAGAGAGGTCCAGACCTAAAAAGTTACTCTATACTAGGCTTGAAATGCATATGTAAAAGTTTAGATGCATAAGGATCTAAGGAGTTTGACCTTAGCAGAAAGAAATCATAATAGGAATATTGAAAGGAAATGTTGAGGCAACTAAACATGTAACTGCTAGAAATTTCAAGGACGAAATTTCTTAAGAGGGGAAGATTTGAAATGCTTGTATGCCAAGGTTTTATGAATAGTGTTATCTGGGCTCGAGGGATGTTTCCTATGGTACGGGGCATTATTTTAAGTCCGATGATTGGCATATTGGCCATAAAACTTTGACTGGCCTAAAAGCGATCAAAACGAACGAAATAAAAATTTTACCAGAACCAATAAATTATTTCGAGTTCAGAACTACTATTTACGGAGATAAAATAAGGTCAGGTTGAGATAGCTTTGGGATGTGCCCAGATGGTCTCAAAAATATCATACCTTGAACCTCAAAATGGGGAAAGAGTAATAATTTTTTGAGGTCAATATATATTTTTTCGAAATATATTATTCTGGCGGGTAAATAGTGCTAGAAAGTCACCTGTTGACTTTTGACCTAAAATTTTACGTGGGCCTTTAGGACACTAAGTGAGGATTTTTAAAATTAGAATGAATATTTTTGGAGTTCTAGGGAATATTTTATGAATTTTTGAATGTTAAAAATGGCATGAAGTGAATAGTAACCCTAGCTCCTGAAGGACTTTCAGGCTGAAATCTTGTAAGGCATTAAGTGAATATAATTGAGAATTTTTGGGACTAGAATGGTGATTTTTGGAGGTGTATAGAAATTATTTTGAAATTTCCAAGTTAAAATCAAAATTGAATTGATTTGGGCTGTCTGATGACCATATGGCGCGATCATGGCCATCTGCCCTGTATACATATTCAATAGGACATGTGTGGGTGTATGGATAGTAGAAAGAAGTCATCTTCCTCCCCATATGCAAAAAAAGCTGATGCCATTTTTAGGGGTTAGGGTTCCTCTATTTTCTTACTTTTTCTCTCTCCTCTCACCATAAAAAACATAAAAATTATATGTCCTTAAGCCTTTACGGTCGCCTAAAGCTATTTCAATTGATAGAAATGGAAAAGGAGGTCCAAAAAGTGAGTTCTAAACACTTAATGAATGGTATTCAAGTGATGTATAAGTGTTCCTTTCCATGGTTTCTTATTTTTGCTATAGGGTATTTGAAGTGTAGATAATATCCATGGAAAGAGATTTCATTTTAGAGTTATGTGTAATTTTGTAGGAATTTTCAAAGACTTAGACCAATATGGAAGTTGTGAAAATGGTGGTTCAAGGTGGAGGAAATGGAATTCAAGGGTTCTGATGACAGGGAGTCCCCTATAAGTGAATTTACCCAAAACATATTATGTATGTTAGGATAAAATGGTATTGAAGGTGTAGGTGTGTGTATGGAAGTGTTGGTTTTGTGTGTGTACATGTGTGTGAGCATGTGAAATACATGTTAGAAGGTGTATATTGATGATTTAGGATGATAAAGATGTGAATTGGATGCAAAGTGGATCTGTATGCTGTGTTGCATGCATGGCTATGTGTATGTCATGTATGCCGTGGTATGGAAAGGCATGTATGGGTAGTTGGCATGTGGGAGTAGGATGGTATGATAATACATGACATGTGAGGATCATAAAATGAAGATGGTTATATGGAGAATTAATGAGATATGGAACATAAATAATGTATGAGATGAAAAAGGCATAAAAGTATGGCATATAAAATAGTGAGACGTAGAAAATATCACGCGGAAGAGTTAAATAAAGTTAAGACATGTTGTTTAGGATTTTGAATCGGAGTAATGATTTTATATGGTAAGTTAGGTGGAAAGTTTTAAGGTTTGCTATGGTAAAAAAAAAAAAGGAAAAATGCATATAATGTTGAAGGAAATATCAAAAATTAGAAGGTAAAGGATTGAGGTGAAGAGAGGAATGGAATAGGTAAATAAATTTGTAAGGAAAATGTATCAAATGAATAGTGATGTTACGAAAAATGGACCTATAACTGTCCCAAAAATTACGATGACCTCTAACTGTTGGAAAAAATACGACATGACGAAATAAATTAAAATTTATGTCTTTTTAGCATGAACATGACTAGAGTAAAAATTTGACAGAGCAAAAAATAAGTAATTTGACTAAATCAAAACCAGAATGGAATACAGAGCTGATAAATGACTAAAAGGCTGAAGGAATAAAATAAGGTGAAATAAGGAAAAAAATATTAATGCATAATAAACCAGGAACAAAGTTTAGGAAATTAAACTTGGAAATATTAATGGTTTCAGGATATGAAAGAGGGCCAAATTAATAAATATGCAAGGATTTAAAATGTAGTAGATTCCATAAGGAAGGTCATAATAGTTACTATGAAATTTATTAGACTGTGTAGAAAATAAATATTGTTAAAGAATAGTGACAATGAACTAAAAATATGAAAGTTGAGAACTATGCTACAATACAGTCAAGCAAGAACTATGTAAAATAATATCCATGAAATAATCTATCAAGGCTTATAGAAATGAAGCAAGCTTCCTTAAGAAGTAATTTATAAGACAATTATAGAATAAGGATTGTTAAAGCACAATGGAAAAATGACTAAATGCTTACTTGGGAAGAATACAAAGATATTCAATGAAAATTTATAGGTAAGGGAATTAAGAGTGAACCTGAAGAACAAAATATTGTTATGGATAAACTGACTAATAAATTTAATGGCATGGAAAGATAATTGAAAAAGGAAATCTAGAAGTTCATGGTTATTCATACACTGGATAGGTTGACTGGTTAACTAGGGATTAGCAGCTGCTAGAAGCTGAGCCTATACGGATTTTAGCTTATGTATAGCAGGTGTAGCCACTGACTATTGATTTAAGCCTGCACACTCTGTGTATTGGGAGTGGTCTATGGACGGGTCCCTGCTACCCACTTGTGGATATTAGGAGTGGTCTATGGACGGGTCCCTACTATCCACCCTCTATTGATATTAATTTGCAGATATTGGTATTGATTTATAGACGTACCCCTACTATCTGCTAGTTTGGTATTAGGAGTGGTCTATGAACAGGTCCCTGCTATTGGACGATGGTTATATATAGACGTCGAGGTTTATAATGGGGACTAAGTTATAGTTATGCTTCTTGTCTAGTTTTTGGACTATAGGGGTTGGTGCAGCAGTCGAGGCCTAAAATGAGGGCCACTGCACATTATGATCCTATTATCTAGTGGCTGGGAGTTCTTCTTAAACCCATGGGAATAAAGGATAAATAAAAGGATTTGAATAGATTCACTGATAGTAATAAGAGAAAAATCTGAGGCATAAACCTACCTTAATGGGAAATAATTTATGAGTAATGTACTAACATTAAAGAATAGCGGTATATGTATGGATATAATAAATTTATATGGAATTAATGAGACTTCTTAAAGGAATAAAAGACTAAAGGAATGGTACATAAACAAGGAATCACCAAAGAGAGATAAGTTATAAAGGAAATTAGAAAAATATAAGAAGCGAGTCAAATATATAGATACAGGATAAAAGAACTAAACTGAATACTGGAAATATACTAGTAAAAGATATACATATGAGGTAGAACAAACTAGTATGATAATTAAACATGGTAAGGACATGTAACTTAGGGATATAAATAAAATGACTACCTTGGCAGGAAAATATAGATGAGAGCTTAAGGAAAAGTGAAGGAAAATTTTAATATATACACATAATAAGTTCTTGTGTGTTTGCATGCAGCAGAGTACATAGTATGTTTAGTTAAATTCACCACTGAGTGTATGCTCAGTGTATTGAGTTTTTGATGCACAGGTGGTAGATATATAAAAGCGGTAAACCAGACAAAATAGTAGTGCAAACGATGACTATCTTAGTATGATATTACTTTATTAGATTATGTGGTAAAAGTAAATAGAGGCACTCATGCATGTTATTATGCATTGATTGGGTGTTAGAATGCCTAGTATTAGTAAGATAGTAACCTACGATAGTATAAATTGAATTAGTAGCTGAAGATAAAGCCTAGGCTGATAGTTGACTATAAGATTCGACATGTGAGAGTTACATGGCTAACAGAATTACCTTAGACCATAGGAGCTGTTATTAAGAAGCTAGAGACCATATAGGTGAAATATAAGTAAGAGTTAAATGAAAGGCCCCTAGGAAAATCTAAGGATGGGTGACCTCATGGGAAGTAGCACATCTTACCTATTTTCAGTGAGAATGGGTAGGGGGTGTTACAATAGGGTAAAGAGTTTGTGATTTATAGTGATGCCTCACATAACGTGCTTAGTTGTGCGTTGATGCAAGAAGGAATGGTAGTTGCTTATGCCTTCAAGTAGTTGAAGCCTCATGAGAGAAATTACCGCACACATGATTTGGAGCTTACTATAATTGTTTTTACTTTAAAAGTGTGGAGACATTACCTGTATGTTACATATACACTAATCATAAGAGCTTAAAGTATTTGCCTATATAGAAGGAGTTGAATTTGAGACAATGATGATAGATAGAGTTGATCAAGGACTATGATTACTTGATTAACTATCATCTAGGGAAGCCGAATGTAGTTACAGATGCTTTGAGTAGGAAGTTGATAGCTACTCTAAAGTTGATGCATGCTAGAGTGGAATACACCATAGAAGATGCAGTAGTGGTTGAATTACAAGTCAGGGCAGACTTTAGGCAGAGAGTAAAGAAGGCTCAGTTGAGTGATGGTCGGATAGTGTAACTCATGAGTAAAGTTAAAGAGGAAAAGGCAATAGGCTTCGAGTTAAGTGATGATAGGAGCCTATACTACCATAATAGGCTATGTGTACTTGATGTGGATGAATTAGGATTGCATATCCTAGAGGAAGCTCATGAAGCTCCATAATCAATGTACCTAGGAAGCACGAAGATATACCTTAGGTTGAAGCCTTATTATTGGTGGACAAGAATGAAGTGAGGGTAGCTAAGTATATGGCCCGATGTCTGACCTATCAATAGGTGAAAGCGAAACACCAGATTCTATCTAAATTGCTACACCCAATTGCAATTCTAGAATGAAGATGGGAGAAGATCACTATGGATTTTGTCATAGGATTACCATTGACTAGGAAGAAGTGTGATGCCATTTGGTTGATCATAGATCGGCTAACGAAGACAACCCACTTCATACCAGTATGAATGGACTATTCATTGGAGTAGCTAGCCAGATTGTACATTAATGAGATTGTACGATTACATGGAGTGCCAACAGTTATAATTTTAGATCGAGACCTGAGATTCACCTCTAGATTTTAGAAGAAGTTACAGGAAGCCTTGGGTACTCAATTGACATATAGTATAGCCTTCCATCTTTAGACAGATAGGTAATTAAAGAGAGTAATACAAGTGCTAGAAGACATGTTGCATAGCTGTGCTATAGAGTTTGAAGGCAACTGGGATCAATATATGGCATTGGCAAAGTTTGCATACAATAATAGCCATCAAGCCAGCTTAGGTATGGCACCATATGAAGCCTTATATGGTTGCCGCTATAGAACTCCTCTTTATTAGAGTGAAGTGGGAGAAATTAAAATAGTTAGGTCTAATTTGATTAGAGATGCTGAGGAGAAAGTCAAGGTTATTAGAGAAAGGTCGAAAGCTACCTCAGATAGATAAAAGTCCTATACATACTTGGAAAGAAAAGACATGGAATATGAAGTCGGAGAACAGGTGTTGCTAAAAGTATCATTGTGGAAGAAGATACTCTGATTTGGCAAGAAGGGAAATCTTAATCCAAGATTTATTGGGCCCTACGAGATCACAGAGAGAGTGGGTCCTTTGGCATATAGGCTTGCTTTGCCACCTGAGTTGCAACAGATACATGATGTCTTTCATGTATCAATGTTGAGGCAATACTGATCGGATTTGTCGCATGTGATTTCTACAGAGGAGATCCAAGTTTAGCTAGACTTGACGTATGTGGAAGAACCATTGAAGATCCTAGCAAAAGAGGTCAAGTAGCTAAGGAACAAGTCGATTCCATTAGTGAAGGTGTTATGGAAGCACCACAACACAATAGAGGCAACGTGAGATAGCGAGGAGCAGATGTGGATGCAATATCCTAACTTTTTTTATACAAGTAATTTTGAGGATGAAATTTGATAAGAGGGGAAGGATTGTAATGCTCATAGGTCAAGGTCTTATAAACAGTACCTTTTGGGCCTGAGTGATGTTCCTTGTAGTGGCGGGCATCATTACAAGTCCAACAAGGGGCGTATTGGTCATAAAATTTTGATGGGCCTAAAAATGGGTAAAACAAATGAATTTTAAAATTTAGTAGAACCAATAAATCATTTCAGGTCGAGAATTAGTGTATAAGGAGATAAAATGAGTTTCTACCGGGACAGCCCCGTGATGTGCCCTGATGGACTCAAAAATACCATATCTTGAATCTCAAAAATTCTAATGAGTATGATGGAGAAGGAATTTTAATTTTCTGAGGTCGTTAGATATTTTTTTGAATATTTTATTCAGATGGGTGAATAGTGTCAAAAAGTTAACTGTTGAATTTTGACTTGAAATTTTATGTGGGACTTAGTAACACTACAAGAGGATTTTTAGAACTAAAATAAGAATTTTTGGAGGTCTAGAGAATTTTTTAGGTATTTCTAAAGGTAAAACTAACATAAAATAAATATTGGTCATTAGATCGCCACGTGTCGCGATTTAAGGTAGCAACCTACCCTAATATAAGGGTTACACATGTGAAAGGCTCACATATGCCAAGACTTCATCTTCCACCTTGAGAAACCCTACATCCCGATGCCATTTTCTCTCTCCTTCTTAAATTTTTCTTTAATTTTCTCTCTCCTCTCTCCTTTAATCCACACAAAATTTATATGAAATCAAGCGTCTATAATCCGTAGATTCCAAATTCTATTGATAGAATTCAGAAAAGGAGCCTAGATTGTGAGATGTGTCACTTAGGTGAATAGTGACATTTTCTTGTGTCAATGTCCCTAACCCATTTTTTATTTTTGATATAGGTAGATTAACTAAGAATAACCATAGTTTTAGATTTTAATTTGGAGCTATAGATAATTTTTGAGAATTTTTCTAAGGTGAAATCTTGTATGTTTATGGGTTAAGGATTCAAGTGAGGGAGACTAAGCATACAAGCCCTAAAGTGGTCTAGAAAAGGGTGTTTTCACACCCTAGGTATGTGGAATAGATTCAAATATAATATGTCTTTGTGTTTGCCATGATTATGTGTACATATCTTATATGGAATTGCTTAATTATGGTGTATGCATGGTAACCATGTAAAATGGTGTTAGGATAACATTAATGGCATTAAAATAATAGGTTTGGCATGTTAAATTAGGAAGAAATCCATGCATATGTATGGGTCCATGTCTTGGTCGAAATGTGTACCTAATGGGTTATGGTATGTGTAAACATGGCTATGGCATGTTAGGTGAGGAAATGGCTAGGTCAGTAGCATTTTCAGTATGAAATTGTGGAGAATTTGTAACCTAATGGTATAAGGGTATAATGACTTGTAAAATGGCATTAACATGTATCTTAAGGCATGACTATGGTGTTTGAATGGGCATATGGAAAAGAGATAGATATTGGAATAAGTATGGTTTGAGTTATGGAATACACACCATTTACAAATGACAAAATAAATAGTGTTTGTCTCGTAAAATTACCATATGAATAGTAACATTGTAATGACAGGTAAAAAGTGTCATTTGGTGTGCAACATAGAATGGCATGTCACTTAGGGACACAATAGACTTTAGGATAAATAATCAAAAGAATTACAGTCTAATCTAGTAATTGGCCCATTAGTTAGACAACCACTAGATGGGTTGACGGGTCAACTAGGGAGTTAGCAGCTGCTAGGTAGGTTGGTACTTGTGGAGCCACTGCTATGTGTTGGATGTGGTAGGTGTAGCCGTTAAGGTTCTGAGGTGAACCCTGCATATTAGGGTATTGGGAGGTCCACCTGGGCTGATCCCTGCTACCCATTTGATGTCAGTGGATATTGGGGTGTCTTATAGGGCCGATCCCTGCTATCAACCTATGATTGTTGTTGATGTGATTCGAGGTATTTGGAGGTCCCATGAGATTGATCCCTATTATCCCATTTGTAGATATTGGGAATTCTATGGACTAATCCCTACTATCTGCCAGTATGGTATTGGGAGGTTGCAGATTGATCCTTGCTATCAGGCGAGGTAGGTGTAGCTACCGAGGTCCAAAATATAGGCCATAGCATAAAATAGTTCCCACTATCCGATGTTTAAAGAGTTGTCTATTTGTCATGGGCCTATATCAAAGTAAACCAGACTGAGAAATAAATAAGTAAACTAAACTTAATAATAAACTGGACTTAGAAGAATAAGGTAATTGCCATGTGTATTGGATGTTGTATGTTGCATGTATGTATGTTTATGACATATTATATTTGGTCTATTCCACCACTGAGTTTTATACTCAGCGTGTCGGTGTTCTAATGGCGCAGGCTATAGAATGAGAGATGCCTAGCTTCAAAAGACCACAGTGTAGCTACCATTGAGTCTCTAGGTATTTTGCTTTTCTTTTGAGTTATTGTAGTTATGCACTCACTCGTGTATATTAGGATAATGGGGGTTATAGGTTGTGTATTAGTACTGAGAGTGATAATTTGATATGTATATGCAGTTTTGTTTGTTAATATCAAATTGCTTGCTTGTAATTGTGTGTTGATGGGTCTAAGACCCTGCGTTCTGTGTATATGTGTGTGCAGCTATGTAGTTGTGAATTGGAGGAATGAAAGGGTCTAAGAATGGAGTGTGATGGGAAAAAGGAATTTAAAAGTGTTTTTCTTATAGATTTATTTGGGATTTTTCACTCAGGCAGTTGTTATGCTACCCAATTGTCTGTAATGTCTAATAGTCCTAATTTTGGGTTTTAACGGTCTAAAATAGGCAGTAATAAAAGGCCAAGTGGGCAGAATTGCAAAAGGGTAGCCTAGGTCAAAGTTGGTCAAACCTGGGTAAAAGTTCAATGAAAGGCCCCTAGGGAAATCTAAGGACGGGTGACCTCATAGGAAGTTGCATGCCTTGCCTTTTTCCTATAGAAATGAGTAGAGGGTGTTATATGTCGTGGTATCAGAGTAGGTACAGGTGTTCCTAGGCATCCTATACATTAGTGTATGAGTTTAGGGTTTTGTTTTGAGTCAAGCTACACTGTTTGGAGTTGATGATTGTTTTTGATACAGTGTGACATGATGAGTGAGCGAACCCCACCCGAGTGAGGGGAAGAGGTGGTTAGTCATGCCTCGACAACATTACATGGACCAAAGGTGAGTGCAGCCACTGCTAAACCAAGTGTTACTATCCATCGATTGCCACCTTAACCCTAGCCTCAGCCTTAGACATAGGCCTTCCTAGCCTTGCTCTAGTAGATAGTGGATCTGTTGAGGCACACTGCAGCATCTCCATAACCACCACCAGCTCCTATTCATGTTGTACCTCCTCCACCTCCACTAGCTCACACAACATTGCAGAAGACTTACCTATAGAGGGTTCAAGGGAGCTATGGATTTCTTAGGTTCAAGGGAGGATGATGCGGCAGAAGCAAAGTACTGGCTGGAGCGAACCACCATAATATTAGAGGAGCTGGAGTGCTTTGAGGATGAAAGCTTGAAGTGTGCCACATCTTTGATATAGGAAGAGGCTTATCATTGGTGGGATAGGTTGAAGAAAAGAAAAGCAGCAGCTAAGTTAACATGGGAATTCTTTCTGAAAGAATTGAAGAAGAGGTATATTCCTGACTCTTACAGAGATAAGAAGAGGTAGAACTTCTTTGACTTAAACCAATGAAGGAGATCAGTTTCTGAGTATAAGAAAGACTTTGACCACCTGAGTAGATATGCCGTAGAATTCTTTCCAAATGATGAGGGGAAATGTAAGAGGTTCGAGAAGGGCCTCAATGTGAAGATAAGGATACATATCTCAACCCTACAGATCAGAGACTTTTCTGAGTTGGTAGCAGCAACTTATGATATGGAAGAAATGCTACAAGAGAACAGGGAATTGTTTTAGAAGAAAAGGCCATTTGCAGCAAGCTAGACCAATTCAGCTCTAGGTGAGAGTAAGAGGCAGAGGGACTTTCAACCTACCCAACAGTCCTAGAGGTAGATAGGCTAGCAGTCACAGAGGTAGGCCACATCACAGAAGATCGATCAGGGATATCCTCTTAGACCTAGACCACCTCCATCACAACGGGCCTCTAGTGCACCCATATCCACTACTAGGAGTGTAACCTCGACTTATGGGAGTTGCCAGAGGAAGCATTAGGGCTAGTGTTAGCAATACAGGAGACGTGAGTGTTTCATATGTGGTGCCCAAGACCATTATCAGAGGAGTGCCCTTAGAGGCAAATAGAAGCTATACAAACTTAAGCTGCAATGGCAGCCACAGTTTGTAGACCTTCAAGGCAGTTGAGATAGGATCAACCAACCATTATCTAGAGGGGTAGATCTGAGGTGAGAGCCCCAACATGATAGTATGCCATTTTTGCTTGGGAGGAAGTAGAGGCTCTAAATGTCATTGCTGGTACATTCTTTTTACTTGATGTTCCTATACTAGGTTTGATAGATCCTGGATTGACACACTCATACATATGCACTACACAAGCATGAGATAGAGGACTTAAACTAGAACCTATAGATCTAGATATTCAAGTGAGCAACCATATAAGTCAAAGTGTGATAGTGAACACTATCTATAGACACTGTCCTCTAATGATCCATGATCAGACCTTCCCAACAGATCTGATAGAGCTTCCCTTTTATGAGTTTGATGTCATACTTGGTATGGATTGGCTATCAGAGCATAAAGTAGTAATTGATTGTAAGAAGAAAAGATTGAGTATATAGACCACATATGGGCAAGAGGTGATTGTTATGGGTAAAATAGAGTCCTTATACAATGTGATTTCAACTATAATAGCTAGAAGACTCATTCAAAAGGGATGTGAAGCTTTTTTAGCTTCCTTTATAGATATTAGTGTTCAGACCCCTAGCTTGGGTCAGAGACCTATTATGTCTAATTTTCCTAATGTGCTCTTAGAGGAGTTGCCTGGATTGTCACCACATCAGGAGCTAGACTTTGAGATTAAGTAGTGTGAACCCGATATCCATTACTCCTTATAGGATGGCCCCAGCAAAATTGAAGGAATTGAAAGTATAATTATAGAAGTTGCTAGATAAAGGCTTCATTAGGCCTAGTGTCTCTCCTTGGGGAGCTCCTGTATTATTTGTGAAGAAAAAGGATGGATCACTCCGATTATGCATTGATTATAGGCAATTGAGTAAGGTGACAGTTAAGAACAAGTATCCGTTGTCTAGGATTGATAACATCTTTGATCAGTTATGAGGTGCTAGTGTCTTTTCCAAGATAGACTTAAGGTTAGGATACCATCAACTACAAATCAAGGAAAATGATATTCCTAAGACTAACTTTAGAACACTTTATAGGCATTATGAATTCCTAGTGATGCCATTTTGGCTCAATAATGCCCCGATACCCTTCATAGATTTGATGAATAGAATCTTCAAGCCATACATGGATCAGTTCATGGTTATGTTCATTGATGACATTTTGGTGTACTTTAGAACCCAAGAGAAACATGAACAACACCTCCAGATAGTGTTATAGACATTGAGAGAGAAGCAACTGTATGCTAAGTTTAGCAAGTGTGAGTTTTAGTTAGAGAAAGTAGCATTTTTGGGTCATATTGCTTAATCTGAAGGTGTTGGAGTGGAATCCTCCTAGGAACATGACTGAGATGCGAAGTTTCTTAGGATTGGCAGGTTGTTACCAAAGGTTTGTGAAGGGTTTTTCAATGATAGCTACTCCACTGATAAGGTTGATAAAGAAAGATGTGAAGTTCGAGTGGGATGACAAGTGTTAGGCTAGCTTTGATAGATTGAAGCAGATGCTGACTAAAGCTCCCATCCTTACTTAACCAGAGCAAGTAAGGAGTTTGTGATCTACAGTGATGCCTCACACAGTGGGCTTGGTTGTGTGTTGATGCAAGAAGGAAGGGTAGTTACTTATGCCTCCTGGCAATTGAAGCCTCATGAGAGAAATTACCCCACACATGATTTGGAGCTTACTGCAATTGTTTTTGCTTTGAAGGTTTGGAGACATTACTTGTCTAGAGAGAAATGTTACATATACACTGATCACAAGAGCCTAAAGTATTTGCCTGTATAGAATAAGCTGAATTTAAGACAATAACGGTGAATGGAGTTGATCAAGGACTATGATTGCTTGATTGACTATTATCTAGGGATGAAAAATGTAGTTACAGATGCTTTGAGCAGGAAGCTGAGAGCTAGTATGAAATTGATGCATGCTAGAGTCTAATATACCATAGAAGATATAGTAGTGGCTGAATTAGAAGTCAAGGTAGACTTTAAGCAGCAGGTAAAGGAGGCTCAATTTAGTGATGCTTGAATGGTGCAACTCATGAGTAAAGTCAAATAGGGGAAGGAAATAGGCTTCAAGTTAAGTGATGATAAGAGCCTATATTACTAAAATAGGTTATCTATACTTGATATGGATGAATTAAGATTGTAGATTTTAAAGGAAGCTCACAAAGCTCCGTACTCAATGCACCCAGGAAGCATGAAGATGTACCTTGGGTTAAAGCCTCATTATTGGTGGCCAGGAATGAAGCAAGGGTAGCTGAGTATATGGCCCGATGTCTGAGCTATCAGTAGGTGAATATGGAACACCAAATTCCTTCCAGATTGCTATACCTAATTGTAATTCTAGAATGGAAATATGAGAAGATCACTATGGATTTTATCATGGGATTACCATTGACCAGGAACAAGTGTGATGCCATATGGGTGATCATAGATTAGCTAATGAAGATAGCCCACTTGATGCCATTATGGATGGACCATTC
>CANXYI010058203.1:0-11720 GCA_948208565.1 Hura crepitans
TGAAAATCTAGGAAATATCTATCTAGATAATAAATAATCTATAAGTGTTAAGGGAATGCGGGTCTAGAGAAATTTCAAGGTAGGTAACCTAGTGGGAAGTCCATCCCCTATCGAGTTTATTTGAGAATCTGGTAGAGGGTGTCATAGCTTTCTAGCATTTACCAAGCCCTTTCTCAACTCAACTCTGATTTAGCTCTTCCAATTTAACCAAAATCTATCATGCAACCACTATTATCAATCAAATTCTCGATTCGACTCCTTCTCTTCAACTCGTATCATTGTTGCTTCCAAACATAACCATCTGTTGCCACCTACACCCAGTTGTAAGAGTTCAGTTGCATCTAGCAAGACACACCACTGCATCTCTATTATAGCTTGCCTCCCATTGTTAGGTCCTCTGCTATTCTCTTGTTTTTTCCTTTTCCTTCTTGCCTCTACTCCTCCTTTTTTTATTATTCCTATTTCCCCCTTTTCCTTGACCTCACCATTCTTCCTACTACCTCTAAATTACTTTCAATTTTGCCATTCCTTTTTCCCATCTCCCTATTTCCTCTCTTTTTTTTTTCTCTTTTCCTTCTATTTTCATTTATTATCTTCCCTTTTTTTCTTTCTTTTTTAGTCCCTAAGACTCTAGTATCCTTTTTTCAAACCTTCTCTTGTTCTCAGTTTTGTGTTTCCTCCATTCCAATTTTCTATCTCATCTCTCTCTCTCTCTCTCTCTCTCTTTTCCTTAACCTAGCTCCACTTAAAAATTTAGGCCTCCCTTTTTCCAACACTTTAAGTCAATTTCTAAAAATCTAATTCCTTTCTTTCTTGACAAATTTGGAAATAAGTCCCTCTATGTGTATATGTATATATATTTATTTCCTTGATTGATTCACTTTGTACCTAGCTATTGTTAAACTATTTTTCAAATTAATATCCTTAAATTTCCTTTCTTTAATTCTTATTGCAATTATTCCATTATTACCATTAATAATTTCATAAGTCATCATTTGTATGATTTGTCAAATTGTACTTTTATTTCTAATACTTTAACTATCCTTTAAATCTTTCTTTTACATTATTTAATATTCTTTTAAAATTAAAGATTCTAGTTCCAATGTTTGAGTTTAATGCCTTAACTTAGATCCTTACAAAATCTTAAATTTTTGGGGTGTTAAAACTCTCCCCCACTTTGGCTATTTTGTCCTTGAAATAAAACTATATTTCTAGAGGTAGTAATAGATATGTTATCTAGTTATGCCCTTTATAATAATTTTTTTTTCCAAATTAACTTCTTCAACCTTGCTTCAAACCCTTAAATTAAAATTAGATTGGTTTTCTATCCAATGGGCCATTATAGCACCAAGGTAGTACTTCATACTTAAGTCCTAGGAAGTCCTTACTAACCTCTCTAACTTATTACTCCCTTATAGTTTTATTCGTTTCTTTTATACTTAAGTCAAAGTTAAGCTAGCCCTTTATCTGTAGGAATATCATAAAACATAGGTATTATTAATCACTCAAAACTTTAAAAAGTAACTAACAATATTTGAATTTAATTTCATGTGTTGATATGTAATATTATAAAGATAACTATAACAATTAGTGATATTCTCTCATTCAAATATAATCCTATAGGTTTATCTTAGCAATTATTTATTTTGAATGGTATAATTAAAACCCTTAAGACTGCACCTAACCCTAGATACCTTCCTAGGCATACTAAATTCTTATATTATAAACTAGTAAGGCCTGATTCTCGAGTTAATATAAAGGAATTTACCATCTCTATCTTATCATACCATGATCTTTTCCTAAATGTAGTTCTTTAAGCATGTATGTATTAGAGTAATGGAAATTTATAGCATATTTTGAAATTGTAACATGTAAAATAATATCATACAACTTTAGATTCTAATACAAAGTAAATATTCCCAACATGTTACTGGATGAGATTACTTACTCATTTTCCTTCTAGTTATGGGAGCTTACTGAGGGCTTAAGGTCATCCTTATACATATGCAAATAGTCTTACTAGAGTCATTCAATGTAGCTTGAATCAATATATATATATGCAATTATAAAACATAGTTATAGTCTTTAAAATACAACTTATGTTCTTAAGATAGCAGACTTGCTCTAATATCACTCTATAATAGTTATCCCTTAGTCACAACTGTGTGTCTAATGAGAGTGTTACCACTTAGGATTAAGCTTAGCACTTATGAGATTTTGTCACATTGGATTTTCCATACGAAGAGAATTAACTAACTTAATATGAATTACAAAATTTAGAAGGGGAATGATTTTATTGAGTGGGCAACTAGAGTCAAAGTTTTGTCAATATAACAGCTGCCGAAGGCCTTCCAAAATTTTTCAACTATTAAATAAAGCACTTCTATAACACAAACCTACTTAACCATCCATCATTACTTCAACGCAATTACCCTAATTACATATATTCAAACTTTCCCTCCATTGTTTCATGTCATAGGCAAGCATTCCTATCTCACATCCTTATATACCTATTATAACAACATCAACATACAAGGCATACATCACATGCTGTCACTAAATCTACCACTCCTCATGATGACTACTTATATATATATATATATATATATATAACACAAGAACTTTACTTATTAAACTATTAAATGAACATCATAAAAGACTATTACTCTATTTGATATAGCATAAACATATATGGTTATGCAATTATGTGATATTATTACATAACATATTAATTGCCCTTTTATCTCTTAGGGCATATCTCAATTCTAGGCAAGACTGCTTAGCACTGTAACTTATGTTCCTGTTAGTGCTTTCCCATAACTGGCACATCAAACACAAGAAGTATGTTAATGGCTTAGCTTGTAAGAGGCTAATGTATTTACCTTACTAGTATTATTCTCGATATAGTCAAATGTATACCAAAGCGCATAATGCAGTTGGGGGTTAGCTCATACTTACTAGTCTTAGAAATTTTGTATGAGCAACTTTAGCAGTAGGCTACTGTTATTCTCATTTCAAATTCCTATCATACTTGTTAAGCACATTTACAACAAATACATATTAATTACATACATAGATGGGTCTTATCAATACTCAATATAATGAACCTTTTGACATCTCATGTAAGACCTATGTACTAATAAGACATAGACCTTTAGCTATTATAACTAGCCAACCATCACCTTTCTTTGGAAACTTCATATTAATAATTATGTTTCAATATTGCATAAGGATTTATATAATACTATTATTCATAAATTATGGAACAGTAGTTCTAGTAACTTCTGCTTACTCCATGTCATGGCTTATCTCATAACTCATTATGTTTTGCCATTAGACTATGACTTATAAATTTTAAGATTGTGGTTGTAAGAGTTTATGCATGCATTATCTCATACATGTTTTTTGTTTCTTATTTAACTTCTTTTCTGTCTGGTATAACATTTCTTGAGTTTAGCAAAAGTTTACTCAAATAGAGCCTTTGGTAACTCCCTCCTAAAATGACCCTGAGGAAGGGTAAATGGGTTGATAAGCTGATAAAGTAATAAATAGCTGTAAACTAATAAGTATCTATGGCCTTGGTCACTGATATTTATAAGCTGATAAAGCTAATAAATAGTTATAAGCTGATAAGTATCTATGGCCTTGGCCACTACTAATTGTAAATAGCTGATATAACATTTGTATCGAGCTACAATTAATGTAGATCTATATAGGATACCTCTTTGGCATGCCAAAGCTACCTTATCCTTGATTTTGTAAGGTTTACCATATGCTTTTTTATAATATTCTATGTTCATTTGGTTTGTTGCCATGTTAGGTTCAATTTAAATTTTTCACATACATATTCTATTTATTATTGCATTCGCTTGCTGTTATTTCTTAACAATGTTAAGCAACTTACTAGATTGTAAATAACTAGCATAGATGGTGCCTTTAATATAAGGAGTTCTTATAAGATAAGATTTCCTTAGTCTCATAAACCTGTGTTTTTACCTATTTTTATCTGTGTTATTAATGTAATACGTAGATCTTATGCTCTATGTGCTTTTTTGAGGTATCGTTTGTATCTTATGCTTTTAGTTATTTTATATTTTTTTCCTATAACAACTTTATTTATTTGTTATATGTTAGTGGTAACTTTATAATGGTGCATTTAATTTGACTGAGGTATTCAAATGCTATGTAAAAAATGAACATATATCATAAGCTAATGCATCACTGCCATATTACATGCACTATGAGTAACAAATGCAAACATGCTATCATGCTTATATATTTAATCTGTGGAATTAAAAGGTAGGGGAGTACATATCAAACTTTTCAATAGAGGAAAATATCTTTGGCATAGGACTTACAACATAAATAACTAGGCTAAACATGCGAAATAAATGGGTTAAACTTGCTTTTAGAAACTTACATGCATGTTGATATCCTTATTCATTTTTTGAAACATTTATGCTCATATTTGGCTATTTGAAATTAGTAAATTTACTTATAATAATCAGGTATATAACTAATTACTTGTTTTTAGGTTCTATTCTAGTTAATTATTTGAGTAATTATCATATTTATCATTTCGTGTCTATCTTTGTATCCACAATTCATGTACTCCTAACCAATATCATCAAATGTATTTCTTTACTCATCTTGGTTTTATACCACTATCATATTTGCTAGCAAAATTGGTGGCTCATTTCAACATTTACTTCCATATTCATAATGCTCAATTTGAAGTTACAATTATCATGTCTAGGATTTTACAACTTGGCCCTAATGCTACATGTATTTTTTCCTAACTAACCTAATAATTATTATCATGGCCTTTGATTTTTTTTCCTAACCCCATTTATTCAAGCTAATATTATTATGTACCTTAGATATAATGCTACGAAATATGGTTAGGGTGCCCCTTATTTACTATTGTTGCCCTAAAAGTGAAGTTTAAATAAGGATTAATAGAGTGCTTGCCAAATTGGAATACAAAGATATCACTACATAGCAATATGCCTTCATCGCCCTAACCATTTCACCTCATATGAATATAAACTATCATTAGCTGCCTCATTAGAAATCCTTTATCCTTTGCTATCACCTAGTGTTAAATCTGTAGCCAAACTAAAATTGTATTCATCATATCCTTCACTCCTTTCATAGTAACTTTTTAATCCAATCCAATCTAAATTATAGTTTATAGTTCAAAGGTTGTCTAATATGTTATTATTTACTACTTAACATCAACTCATCAACTAAAATCCCTCTATATTGCAATTGTTTACTTTACAAAAAATTCTATAATTTGATAACACTCACAACCATCTAGATCACTAAATTATCGGCCTACTTTACAATTCACCCTAATTACAGCAAACAGACATATAAAGTAAAACTATATATATGCAAATAAGCACATACTTTCACTTTCATGTACTAAACACCATACACAATGTGATCCGCTCGCTTGTATGTAATAGTATTAAAATTCAAACACCATATTTACATATGGAATTTGCTTTTAAATATCTAAGTCCTAAAATATCAAAGAAAATGTACCCTTACTAGTTTGTGTACAAACT
Source organism: Hura crepitans (assembly GCA_948208565.1). Lineage (NCBI taxonomy): Eukaryota > Viridiplantae > Streptophyta > Magnoliopsida > Malpighiales > Euphorbiaceae > Hura > Hura crepitans. The sequence continues at coordinate 5,577 of CANXYI010058203.1, forward strand.
TCAACTTATAGTGTGTATACATATCCCTTCTGATATTCTATTACCTTCTATAATATATAGATATATCAAAATAATTTATTAAAACACTCTAAAATAAAATTTATAGCAATATGACTCATAATTCTAATAAGAACAAAGTTCCCGACTCTCTCTTAATAACTCTAGCTAAAATTATAGGACTTAGGATAGGCTCTAACCTCATATCCAACCATAGCCTTTGCTTCTAAAACTTAAGGACAGTAAGGACCATTTCTATTTTTGACATAAGTCAATAACAAAAGGGTTCACTCTAGTCCCTAGTTAGCTGCAATGAACTTTAACCTCAGTTTGAGAATTTCTTTTACCTATAACCATCAATAACACCTGCTACTATAGCTCATCTAGTAGCCATGTAAATCAACTTCATTCAACTATTCGCTATAATCACTAAAAAAACTTAATTAAACCATGCACCACTAAATTTTCTTCCTAAATTGCCTTTAGGCACTCAACTTTTATGTACATACCTAACCACACCAAATTTAAGGATACCCTTACCAACATATCCCATTTTTCCTTAATTTCTCTCCAGCAAATAATATTCAACTTAACTCTAAACAACTTTAAATAAGAAGTTCATAATGTCATACCTATAATTGGTGATCAAGTTCACATCAGGTCTTGGAACCTTCTATCCAAAATTACTATAGTTGGGTAACTTTTAACCATGTCATGTCTATTGAGAATTTAGTAGCTTCTTTTTCTCCACTACTGTGAGCTCATTTCTAAAATTCCCAAATCACTCCCCCAACACATAGCAGTCATTATTTTTTTATGCTCAAAGTAGCAACTTTTTATGGCATTTACCAAGCCCCTTTTTTGATTCAACTCTACTTTATCACTTCTAATTTAACCAAAATCTATCATGTAACCACTATTGTCAATCAAATTATTGATTTGGCTCCTTCTTCTCAACCTACACCACTACTGCCTGTGAGCACCACCATCTGTCAACACGCACACTTAGTTATAGAAATTTAGCTATATCTAGCAAGACATATCGTTGTGTCCCTACTACAGCATGCCTCCTACCATCAGGTCCTTTGCTATCCTATTATTTCTTCTTTTTCCTTCCTACCCCTACTCCTCTTCTTCTTATTCTTCCCATTTCTCCCCTTTTTCTTTGTTCTCGCCATTCTTCCTATTGCCTCTAAATTACTTTTCATTTTGCCATTCCTTTTTCCTATCTCTCTATTTCCTTTTTTTTTCTCTTTTATTGTTATTTTCATTCAGTACCTTCCCCTTTTTCCTTTCTTTTTTTAGTCCCCAAAACTCTAGTCTCCTTTGTTCAAATTGCTTATAACCTCTCTTCCTTCTCTTGTTTTAAGTTTGGTGTTTCCTTAATTTTCATTCAGTATCTTCCCCTTTTTTCTTTCTCTTTTTTTAGTCCTTAAGACTCTAGTCTCCTTTGTTCAAACCCCTTATAACCCCTCTTCCTTCTCTTGTTCTCATTTTGGTGTTTCCTTAATTTTCATTCAGTATCTTCCCCTTTTTTCTTTCTCTTTTTTTAGTCCCTAAGACTATAGTCTCCTTTATTCAAACCACCCATAACCCCTCTTCCTTCTCTTGTTCTCAATTTTGTGTTTCCTTTATTCCTATTGTCTATCTTGCCTCTCCCTCTCTGTCTCTATCTCTGTCTCTCTCTTTTCTTTAACTCGGCTCTACTTAAGATTTTAGGCCTCCCTTTTGCTAACAATTTAAGTTAATTTCTAAAAATCCACTTCCTTTCTTTCTTGAAAAAATTTGACATAAGTCCCTCTCTATGTATGTATATATTTATTTGCTTGATTGATTCATTTTGTATCTAGTTGTTGTTAAATTATTTTTCAAATTAAAATCCTTAAATTTCCTTTCTTTAATTCTTATTACAATTATTCCACTTTTTCCATTAATAATTCTATAAATCTTCATTTGTATAATATGTCAAATTGTACTTTCATTTCTAATACTTTAACTATCCTTTCAATCTTTCTCTTACATTATTTAATATTCCTTTCAAATTAAAGATTCTAACTCTAATGCTAGAGTCTAACATCTTAAATTCGATCCTTATAAAATCTTAAAATTTTGGGGTGTTACATTCATACATAAACACATGTAGTTTTGACTGAGCCACTTTGATCTATTAAAACTTGTGCATCACAAAACCACCACGACACACTAAGTAATATTACTTAGTGTTATATCTAAGTGTATTATGCTATAAAATCAAGATTCTAGCATTACACTCTAGGTTTGCTTATTTCAAATAATCATACATACTTAATATTTCAATGAGAAAAAGAAGTTTTCTATGTTAATATTCTAAACCATGCATTACTAATATCCATAATGATGCAAGGCATAAATGTTTTTAGAATAATAAGAATTAATTATGAATCTACTAATGTACTAGGCATTTATGTTAACTTTAGCATAATGAGAACATACATAGCATAATGAGGTCATATATATGCATACAACTAAATACCATAACTTATATGAGTATCATTACTCACATATGCATAACATTTATTATTTTGATATGTTATTTAGATGTCTCATTTTTACATGTCATAAACTTCTTTATATATGTTATACCTTGGTTTGCTTTACCTATACTTAAGAGATACAAGCCTAATAATAGATAGCAAGATTACCTAACCAGCAATGTCATGGTTGTACAATGGACCAATTTAGACCTTACGGTGTTTGTACATGCTTAGCATATGTACAATGGCTCGAGTAGTCCTTACAATGTATGTATATGCCTATGATATATATAGTGGCATAAGTAGTCCATACAACATATGTATATGCTTAGCAAATGTACAGTGGCTCAGGTAGTCTTAATGGTATCTATACATGCATACCATATATACATTGGCTTGGGTAGTCCATATGGCATCTTTATACACCTACATGCATCGAAGCACCCTAGTAACTGCTATTTATCCCTAGCTGACCAGTTAACCTATCAAATCTAGGTTATCTAATTATATGGGCCATCACCATATTAGATTATGTTCTATATGCTTAAAGTATTTTATGCAGCTTTTATTTTAGGTCATTTGGCTAACATATTGACAAATGAGGCAACTAAAACCTTTTTGTCCTTTAAGTGGTTCATCATGCATAATAAGTTCATTCATTATCATAAATGCATCATTGTAGACACCTCTATTTTTTGTCAGGGACTTTCTTATGTATTCGAAATTTGACCAAAACTAAAAAGCTCTTAATATGACTTGAATTGCATAAAAAATGGGAATCTATGTCACTAGAGAAGGGCTTAGACTAATAGGCCTAAGCCTAAAACCTGACACTGATTGCAATGTGTGTGTGGGGGTGAAGTCCTTATGGTATGGACCCATTCACCTTTTTAGGCCTATAATGATAACCAAAGGTAGGCTCAAGCAACAAGGCAAGCAATTTAGAACCTAAGTTCACACGGATCAACATGGCATAAGTCCATACAGACTTAATGCTATGAGGTCTGTAGCATAGTCACCCTAGACTAGTGAGCCTAAAGGCCAAGGTCTGCATGAACAAGCCAAAGACCATGTCTACACAGACTAATCTAACCTAGCCTAAAGCCTATGAACTAGTGAGAAAATCAAGCCTAAGTCCACATAAACTAAGCTATACATGTTTGTATAGACATATGGACATAAAACTTCCAAAAGTGTAGAATTCATATTTAGGCATTGATTCTTAATCCTAGTAGAACTTCACTTCTTTTGAATAGGAAAGCTATTCACCAACCTTATAAATACCATTCCTATCAACCTATTTTAGGAAGGAGGAATACACATTTGACACAATTGAAGACAATTGACATAAGATTCACTCTACTTATCCTATACCCTTACTAAAATTATTGTTCTTTCGAAACCTAACCATTGTCTTGTTACTTAGTGCTAACTTCAAGGTAATATCTGAGGCTTCTTTCATCACAGTCATTCATTTATTTATGTCATTTGCTATAACTAATGATCTCCCATGATTAATTATCATGTGAGGTAGTTTTATGTAATCCCTACGACAACTATAGGAGTAGATTAACCATTTAAATTGATTTAAGAATGTTTTAATCATTCATAGAAAATTGTAATTGCATTTACATTTTAGAACTAATGACTAAGTCCACATAGACCTATTTTAAATGATAGGAGGCCTGTATGGACCTATAAATTGACTGTGTATGTGATAGGAGGTCTATATGGACGTATAAATTGAATGTGTACATAATATGAGGTCCATATGGACCATGGTGCGATAATAGTATCATGTTTGCCTTGTCTATTATGTTTTAACATCTTCTATTCACCATGTTAGCATGCCCTTGTAACTATATCATATTGTATGATTATTCTATTCCTTAATATGAATGTTGTTAGTATTTTGAAATTAATGTAGGTTTGTATGGACTCTCTATCACAATAGTCCACATGGACATAAAAGTCTTTTACATGTTTATTCTATTTTATAGTCCGCACGGACTCCCTCTCATGAGGATCATAGTCTGCATAGAGAATCATCTTTGATTTCCAGTCCTCACACTTATTTGTATTTCTCACTTTCTCTATGGGTTCTTTATGTGTTCTTTGTCTAGTATTATTAACCTTTTCTCTTTTAAGTTGTATGTAAGTGACCCTTCTCATTAAAATAGAAGGTTTGGATGGATATAATATCATTTATGTAGTAGTCTGCATAGACTAATGTCAGAGCCTCATAGAGTCCACACGGACTAGTTGACGTATGGGTAGGACCATTATAATTCCTTATTTTATTTCTTTTGGTTTTATACTATTTATACTTCATTACTTATTCTGGGGTTGTAATAGTAAGTAAATTACTTGTTTTACATGCTAAAACCTAAGTCCACATCAAAAAATTTTCTACTAGATTGAATGGTGTTTTCTTTAACAAAAATGGATTTGTATTTTTTTAATCAAAAGTCACCATAATAAAATGTATTTTCTAAAGCCAATCTCTTATAGATGTGAGTTGGGCAATTACTGCCAATTCTTATGGAATTACTAGTAGTTGTCAACTCAAATAAAAACTAATCAATAACTCACATTCTAGATGTACAATATACTTGTCATATTTTTTTTAAATATCACAATTTACATCTTTACATGAAAAGGTGACATAACTGCTTTAAATATAATGCATGCTTGCTTGAAAAGGGATTGATAAAATTTACAATTTACAAAGAAGGCATATTATTTAGGCATAAATAAGATGTGAATTTCAAACATTTCTGGTTTAGAAAATTAGAGGTCCTAGTGTGGGGGCCAAGTGGTGACTCTACTAATGACTCTTATCCTTAGTAAAAATACATGATCTCTACAATGGTGACTTTACTAGGGACTGAGAATCTTAATTTGAATGTGCCTAAATAATATGCCATATAATATTTTAATTTTTATCAATCCCATACATTGCACTCTTTTAAATTGTGTCCCTATTACCCTAAATGGTGTTGTGAACCATGACCCTATTTTTCACTTAAGAATGGGGAAACACTAGCATATCCATCACTCATAAGCCTCGTACCTTTGGGTATATGAAAAGGTGAACTAATCGATCACTATTATCCTTAATTGGAAAGATTGGTTAGGAGGGACCTTTGCTTGTGCGAGCCACTAAACCTTTTTAATAAAGACATGAGCCCATGTAGTTAAGCTTAACAACTTTACCTAGGTTACATAACCCTAAGTGATTGCGATTGCATTATGATTACTATATGGGCCTATTGCATTTAACCTTATTTGAAGTAGAGGTAAGCCCATTGTGCCTTTTATCTAGAATGAGCCCAACCTAATTTCACCTTAAATGAGACTTAAATGTTATGGGCCATAATCCTTGTATGAGCTTTAAATATGAGAGGTCATTAGGCCTAATTAATCCCATATTCGAACCCATACATCCCTTGATAATGCTTAGGTAAGCCCACCTAGGAGGAATGACTAGGATAATATATGTGGGAGTAGTAAGGTTAGAAGGCTTATTGCTTTTGTTGGTCCTTGTACATCTAACATATATCCTTTTTGTTTTCTATGTGCCATGTATATATCATGTTTTAATACACATACATGACATGGCTTAAACCTTGTA
>CANXYI010058332.1:0-12891 GCA_948208565.1 Hura crepitans
AAACTAGTCTATCTAACAGACTAGTGTAGCAGCCCTTAAGGACCTACGCCATTGCACCAGCATAATCAGGTAAATGGCATCAAGTTTACATAAGCATATGATTGTCTATCTAACAGACTAGTACAGTAGCTCCAAAATAGACCTAAATTGCTATACTGGCCATTGCCTAGAAATCAGATAGTGTAGCAACTACTAAATCCCTAAGTTAACTGGTCAACATATCCTGTAGGTGTCTAACTAATAGGCCATTAACCTCAATTTATGTTTATTTCTTTACTGATTAACTTTTTATAGTATTATTGAATGAAAAGTATATAGATATAAATTTTATAGCATAGTTCAATTTTAGCTCGGTCTAGTATAGCCATAATTGAATAGTACTAGGTAATTTCTAATTATATTTTTATGTCCTATATTGATTAATGCTTAAGCCATATTATCATTTATTTTATTCCATATGTAACTCTTATGTAGTTGCCATTTACTATCTAGGCATATTTTTAGTTTAGGAAATGGTCAATTCTGGATAGTTATAGGTCATTTCTTCATTTTATGATAGTTATTTCTAGACTTATTTCTCAATCTTTTTCAGTGCAATTTTTACTCAAAAATTTATACTTTCCATAGGCCTCAAGTCATTCATTCTCTATGCCATTTATAAGGCCAAATTATATGCTTGCAAGCAATGCCATATAATCACAATATCAAATCCCTTTTAGGCTAATTCAAGTACACTTAACATGTACAAGTTTAAGTCACATTCTAGGCCACTTTCTAAGCTTGTATTTTAGGTACTTTTACATTTATCATGATTCATTTTTTACATCCATTTATACCATACTAACTCTTAAATTAAGCCAATGACATGCCATATGATAGTTTCACATTCCTTAAGCCTAATATACATGCCAAACCACCATTTTATATAATATCGGCCTAATACACATGCTAGGCAAGCTTAATCATTAGTGTACAACATTTATCCACATGCTAAACTAAATAGCTACACATACATAACATGTATAAATACATTTACCATGAACCTTAAACATTATTTTAGCCATGACATCAAGCAATCCATATGCCTATATCTATGCCAAGGCTCTCGGCCATACCTATATCTCATGCCCATTATACACTTTTCATACTATTCTTAAGTAATTCATCACATTTCAATGCTAAAATCCATCACTATCACATCAAGCATCACAAACACACACCACAATCCACTCACGACCTCTCGGCCACTCACCAACACCTTATCAAACACATACCAATCAACCTATTCAAGTTAATATCCATCACTAATCACTCCTAAAACCTCAATGATCATACAAAAACTATGTTTAGACATCATATACTCACACTCAACCCTTATACACCAATAGTATGTAGTCCAAACATTCACAAGCTAATTTTAGTGTAACACTTAACTAACATCCTTTGAATTCATGCCCCTTAGGAATTCAAGTAAAGTCACATATTATAAACCCAATCTAGCAACACTTAGGGCCCTATTCTAGCCATGAAATTAAAAAGGCATGAAGTGAAGAAAAGAGTTCACTTACCTCAATATCTAGGAGATAGAATTGCCCTTAATTTTAGGCCTTCAAGTCTTCCAAAAATCCATCCCCTTTCACAGAAGATTTACCCCCTTTCTTCAAGCCAATTGTCCTTCAATTCCCTCAAAACTACACATCACACCTTATTAGGACTTAGGCATCATGGAAATTTAAATATACCCATAAATTCCCAAGGGAACCAAGAAAAACCCATGAAAACTCACTTACACCCTTACTAGAATGCCTTCTGACCTATAAACATTTAGTTATTTTTAATCAAATCATGAGAGCTCCTTTTGCCATACTTCTTCTTCCATAATTACCCTGCACACATAAGGATGATTTTTAGTGAAATTAGTTTTCTAAAACAAGCTGTAAAAGATGATAAAAAAGGTGTTTTTTCTCCCTAGGTGGTGTCAATTCTAGTAGGAAGAAGAAAAGAAAATTTCTTCTTTTGTAAGTGGAATGTGCCACTTGTCAAGACACACTTGACATGTTTAAGGGCCCTTAGGCCAGCTGGCATGGTATGAGTTGGTCCGATAACCTCTCGAACCACCTCGAAATGGCTTGATTTGGGCAGAAACTTTAGAAATTTATTAAAAATCATAAGGACCTCAAAATATTATGCCGTTTATTTTAAAAATCCTCATTTAATCCCTTCTACATGATCATAAATTTTCATAACTAAATCATGAAAGATTGCAAATGACCTCAAAATTCAAAAATATTTCAACAATGGACTTAATGGAATTTTTTATCTTTAGGGTATGATATTTTTTGGTCTGTTCATGCACATCTCTGGTCATTCCTGACCCGACTTAGTTTAACCCTATAGATCAATAATTTATAGCCCAAAATGGATTATTGGTTCTGCTAAGTCTTTAAATTTTTCCTTACTCATTAGTTTAAAGCCCTTTGAAGTTTCATGACTAATACCACTGCCTCAGTCCTCATGCAAGTGACTCGACACCCCAGGCATAGTTCTCGGACCTAGTGGCACTATTCTTAGAGCCTCGACATATGGGCATTATAAATTTTACTTATTCTTCTTGATTACTCATTATGCCTATATACACTATTTCTAGCTTAAAAAATTCCTTAAAAATCATACCAAGCTCAAATTAAAATTCTAAAAATATGGCTATTCTTAGAATTGAGGGAATTACTTAGAACTAAAATAAAAAGGAAGAAAGAAGTCACTTACACAAATTTGAATTTTAGCCCACCATTTATTAACATGTGACTTTTTGTGAAAATTTCCCCACCTTTTAGGAGTAATTATAGTGTCTAAATGCCTTAGGTAATATTTCCTACCTAAATTTAAGGATTTTTAGTGATGGAATGATGGAGAATTAAAGGAGGAAAAGCTCAAAAATGGTTCTTTTTTGCTGGAAATGGTGTCAACCAAGGAGAAGGGATGAGGAAGGAAGAAAGGTGGGTAAAGGGATAAGGTGGCACTTGAGTAGAAGTCCACTTGGTTAAGGTATTTATATGCATAAGTGGGTGCCTCAGGTTGTGACACGTGGCACTCGAGCACCCCAAAAAATCTTAGTTTTAGCTGTAATTTCGGCAATTTTAAAAAATCAATGGAACATCTAAAATTCATCATGTTAGTTTTAAAAATCCTTGAGTAGGCCAATTTAAAGGCTTATAAAATTTCACGCCAAAATTTCATCAGCAAGTCAGTTAACTAATTTCTCAGAAAATCTCTAAATTGTCAATAATTTCAAAAAATTACCAAATGACCTCAAAATATCAAAATTCCTTCTCTAATGGTTAAACTATAATTTTTAACTGTTAGGGTATGAAATTTCTAGGTTTGTCTGGCCACATCCCTGGTCATTCCTAACACAAATCCATCTAAGGCTGTGATAAACTAAAATATGGCCTAAAATAAATTATTGGTTCTACTAAATTTTTAAATTAAGTCTTGTTACCAAATTTTTTGGCCTGTTGAAGATTTATGGCTAGTGCACCCCTTCTTGGGCCTCGTGAAGGTAAACTCGAGTCCCTGGGCACACTTTTTAAGACTCGAAGGTATAATTCACATAACCTCGAGTTACGGGTGTTACAATGCAAATCTACATGGACCCCTTTTATGAGCAACTATAGTATGCACATACATATATAATACATAACTGCATGATAGATAAGTTCATAAGCATATAAAATATAATTTATAGCTTTATGACATATCATTATGTGAACATTAGAAAATAACCTAAAATATTGTCATAAGTTGTAATTACTATGCCTTAAAAATGGTGTTAGCTCTTCTTTAATCAAACTATTTGTTAACATATTATTTGTAATATATGCATAAACTGCTATCATAGGGATTCTATGTCTGTATGGACTTATGTCTTCTATTTATGGATAATTAGCATCTATACATGTTTATAAGGCATCAATAATTAATATACTTCATATGTATTTCCAAATATATTTTTATGAATTAATATTAAATGTTGTGTGACACCCCTACTAGATTCCCTAGGAGACCCCATAGGTGATACATGCACTCCTAGATCACTAGTACCATTCAAGTAACTCTTATTACTTACATAAGTTTAACTCATTTTGTTTCTAAATTCACTACCCATTGGTTATATCTCATTCAAGGTGTAATCATACAAAAGTGTCAATTCTAAGTAATTGTGAGTCATTTCCAAAAACATAGAAATTCTAGCAACATACTAACTATCCATGTTCTATCCCAACATTTTCAAAAGCTTGTTTAACACTTCTATAAACATTTCACAACTCCTAGACCCCTCTCATCCCTCACTCTTAGCCTAACATTAATACCTATCACACAATAAATGTAAGCTTGAAGCCATAGATAAAAGTATGCATATATAAAGCCTTAAGCTCATATCAACATTAGACATCATAGCTGAATATACATTCACAAGAAAACATATAAGGTTATTTTATTTACATTAGTAGTTTATGTTTCCTTACATGCATCACATATATAAAGCTTAAATACATGTTTCTACCCACTTCCCAGCTAGGTACATAGATATCAAAACTGTACAACATTTACTTTATAATCATTCACTAGTATCCTCTGAACTCTTATCAACATGTTTCATGAGGTAAGATTCCACTGTTGAGTACCTGTGCACCAAAATAGGTACACTGAGTTTATAAGATACTTAGTGGTGAACTTGAAGTGTTTAAATCATGGCAATATATCCTTTTCATACTTGTATAGATTGATAATTAAGTTTACCTTATTATTGGATTTAATTAATAAAACATGGTGCCATATTACTAAAATACCCCTAGGATATTTATAAGTCAAAAAATAGCCTTTTGGACTTATATAAATTAGTTAGAGTAGTTTTTACTTTTCATAGTATGCATATTTTAAGTGAATCAATTTTTGTAACCATGTAGGTGTAAAATGGCCCAAATACCCTTTAGTCCATATTTAATTAATTACTCAAAAAATACTATTCAATTATGCTAAATAGCACTTTCACAACTATTTTTATCATTCATATAATTTAATTTACTAGCTCGACTAGGATAACGACACTTTAAGGCACTGGATCTAGAGGGAAAAATATACTAGTGTAGTGGTCCCTATTTTGGACCTACACCACTGCATTGGTACGTATGCCATAATGGAGATTAGCTCATAGCCTCTCTAAACACAATTAAGTAATATCTATATGACATAATAAAGATTAGCCCATAAGCCTCTTAAGCCATAAATAAACATTATCAGAATTGTGACATAATGGTGATCAGACTGTAGGCCTTCCCAACCACAAACAAACTCTCAATACCCAAGTGACAAAATGGAGATAAGTCCGTGGACCACTCCACCCACCAATAATATTTACTGCTTAAACATAAAAGAAACTAGTAGTTGCAAAACCCTAAGTTGACTGGTTAGCCCATCTAGTAGGTGTCTAACTAATGGGCTAAGTAACTTATTTTAAGTTTATTTATTAACCAAAAATATTCTTAGAATATTTATATTCCAAAAATAGATAGTAATAAATTTTATCACAAACTTTATTTTTTAGCCAATCTAGTATAGCAACATTTTAGCTCTATCGGGTAAAAATCCCCAAATAATCTTAACTCCTATTATTGCTAAAATTCAAGATTTAATATGTTATGATTTATCATAGCATTAGTTATCAGGAAACTAACACTTTCTGTGCAGTGACATTTTTGGTTCAGGTAATGGTCAAGTGGACAGTTACATCTCATTTCGACCACTTTTCAACATACAATTCTAGGACTATTTTAAGTCCAATTAACACAGTTTTTAACATTTTACTAACCATATTCATAGGCCTGAGCTAAACATATCTAGGTCAATTCTAAGGTCAAACAATAGGCACAAATGCCATTCAAACATATGTCTTAATGCTAGCCCCAAAGTCACAAGGAAAAGTTCAATATTCATAGTACAAATTCAAGTCCCTTTTTAAGCCATTGTTCTAAGCCATCAACCTATGGTTTAGTTCCACCTTTTTAGTCATTTAAAGATGCATTCTGAAGGCTTTTTTCATTTTTCAATATGTCATATACATTGTCTATGTCAAAGTTATTATAAGGCAATTATCTAGACATTATAATTCACTTGCCTAAAATTTTAACAAGCTTAAATTTCATGCCAAAATGCCATTAACATGCTTTCGGGTACTAGGGGAAAATGACACCAAATTTCATTCCTTTTCATATTAGATAAATATTCATCCATATAGGTATGCCATGAATATAATTCTGGGCATACACAGCCAATTTCAAGCCAATTTCCATATGTTTTAAAGCATTACTCATAAAGCTTACTCATGGTAGCTCTTAAGTACAATCATGGAAGCTATAATTCATAATGTTCTTCAATCTTAATTGCAATAATTCTTACTCTAACATACCAAGATATCATTTATGCATAATCTAGCCATCATACAACCAAGCCAAGCATCCATAACCATCAAAATCAATAAGCAAATAGAGCTATATTCTAAAGTTCTTTGAATCATGTCTCCCAGATTCACTAAGTTCTCACATAATCAACACTACTGTGAAAGAAATTAATCATAATCTCAATATTCCAGCCATCCCAAATCATCATTCATCATCCTAGGCACCTTAAAGCATGAAAGAAAGGCTTGAAGTTCACATACCTATGAAAGAAGCCCTTCAAAACCATAAGAATCCCAATCTATCCAACTTCTATAGTGGACTCCCTCCCCCCTCATGGACTTCAAGTTACCCTTTAATAGATATAAACACCTCACAAATGCAATCACATAGGTGTTAGGTAGGTTCTAGGATCAAATGGTAGCCAAAAAACCTAAGGGAAAGAAGAGAATCAGCCAAGCATCACCTCAAGGTCATTATTCTAAACTGCTCTGAACTAGTCAACTTTAATGATTTTTATCTCCTAAGTGAAAAGTCCTTTATGCTTGACACTTTTACCCTATGGTGCCTAACAAATAGATGTGAATTTAGCAACTACAATCACTTATTTTGGTTATTAGATGAAAAAGTTATGGCCTTTTTCCTCCCCTCCTTAGCATCTGCAGTAGCAAGGAAAAGGAGGAGGAAGGCTTCCTTCATTCGAAGTGGAAGTCCACTTGTCAAGTGAGGTTTGCCACTTGGCAAGCCTTCTTGGCCACTTGGCATGAGGTGGGTCCCACTTTGACATGTCAAAGATGGTCCCAAAAATCCAAATTGTCTCGATTTTTTGGCAAACTTAAAAAATTCATAGTAATTCACTTGGACCTCAGAAAATTATGCCGTTTATTTTAAAATTCATATTTTAATCCCCTCTATCCACTCATATATTTTTGTGGCTAGATTCCATTGATAAGACAATTTTTAGATTGCCTCGATTTGTATGCCAACCTCAAAAATTTTGAGAATTTGCAAATGACCTCAAAATCCAAAAATTCTTTCACTAGTTGATCCAGTGGAATTTTTAAGCTTCAGGGTCTGCTATTTTCATGTCTGTTCAGACATATCCTGGGTCAATCTTGGCCCGAAAATTTTTTATTGCACCAATACATTCCTTACTACTTAAAATGAATTGTTGGTTCTACTAAATTTTTAAATTTCAACTTTTTCATCAACTTAAAACCCCTTTAAGTTTCATAACTAGTGTCACTACCTCGTTCCATGTGCAAGTGACCTGACAACCCAAGCACACTTCCTAAACCCTGTGGCACTATTCATAGAGCCTTAAATCACAGGCATTACATTTCTTCCCCTCTTAAATAAATTTTGTCCTCGAAATTACCTTAACCAAAAATTCTATATTGTGATCCTCCATAGCACCTTAACTAGTGGTATGGATTTATTTTGCAATTGCTTCACCTCTCGAGTCAAAATCTAGACTAGTTCCTCTTCATAACTCAAATTAGGTTGTACCTCAATATCTGACATCAGAATCACATGTGAATGATCTGATCTATACCTCTTGAGAATAAAAACATAGAATACATTGTGAATCTATTGTAACTCAAGGGGTAATGCTAGTTTATACACCAAAGGTCTGACCCTCTCGGTAATCTCCTATGGCTCGATAAACTTAAGACTCAGTTTCCCCTTTTTACCAAACCTTAAAATTTTCTTCCAAGTAGAAACCTTCATAAATACCTTATCTCCAACTACATATTCAATGTCTTTCCCCTTAAACTCAGCATATGATTTTTTTCTATCAACTACTACCTTTAACCTTTCTCTAACTATTCTTACTTTCTCTTTAGCATCTCAAATCAATTCAACACCAACAATCTTTCTTTCCCTAACCTCATTCAAACGTAAGGGAGTTCTATATTGTCTGCCATATAGTGCCTTCTACGGTGCCATTCCTAAGCTAGACTGGTAGCTATTATTATAGGCACACTCTACTAAGGATAAGTATTGATCCCAGCTACCTTTAAACTCAATAGCATAGCCTCAAGCATATCTTTTAATATCTATATCACGCTCTCTAACTGTCTATCAATCTGAGGATGAAATGATGTGCTGTAAGCTAGTCTAGTACCTAATACCTCCTGTAACTTCCTCTAGAATCTAGAAATAAAGCAAGGATCTCTGTCAGAAATGATAGTCACTGGCATACCATATAATCTAACTATCTCATCCATATATAGTTTAGCCAATTTTTCTAAGGAGTAATCTATTCTATCAGGGATAAAATGTGTTGTCTTAGTTAATCTATCCACTATTGTCCACACATCATCACACTTGTCTTTAGTCATAGGCAAACCTATCACAAAGTCCATAGTCACCTTCTCCCATTTTCATTCTAGTTTTGCTATAGGATGTAGTAAGCCAAAAGGTACCTGATGCCCAGCCTTTACTTACTTGCATGTCTAACACCTAGCAACATATTTTGCTACTTCTTTCTTCACACCAGGCCAACAATATTAGGGTTTCAAATCCAAATACATATTCGTGCTCCCTAGGTGCTTTGAATAAGGAGCTTTGTATAACTCTTTAAGTATCTATAATCTTAAGTCATCTGTACTAGGTACACATAACTTATTATGATAGTACAGATACCCATCCTTTATTAACTCAAACCCTGTGGCCTTTCCCTATTTGGCTTTACTAATCATCTAAACCATCTGCTCATCTCTCATATGATTTTCTTTGATCTGTTGCTTAAAATATAGCCTCACATACAACTCTGCTAGTATAGCATCTTTTGAAGTATACTGTAACCTGACATTCATAGCTTTCAAGGTCACCATAAATTTTTTACTTAAGGCATCAGCCACTACAATTGCTTTTCCTAGATGACAATCAATGATGTAATCATAATCTCTAATTAATTCTAACCACCTTTTTTTTTTGTCTCAAGTTCATTTCTTTCTATGTAAGGAGGTATTTCAAGCTTTTATGATTTGTATATATATAACACTTCTCACCATACAGATAGTGCCTCCAGATCTTTAAGGCTAACACAATAATAGCTAGCTCTAAATAATATGTGGGATAATTTCTCTCATGGGGCTTCAATTCCCTTTAAGCATAAGCCACTACTTTTCAATCTTACATTAATACATAGCCTAAGCCATTCAATAAAGCATTAATATATATCACAAAATCCATACGCTATTCTAGCGAAATTAGGATAGAGGCTTTTATCAACATCTATTTTAGCTTATCAAATCTAGCTTGACACTAATCATCCCACACAAACTTTACATTCTTTATGATTAGTCTGGTCAAAGGAGTGGCAATGATGGAGAATCTTATTACAAATCTCCTGTAGTACCCAGTTAATCCCAAAAAAACTTCTTACCTTGTGACATTCTTAGGTGGTTTCCATTCTAACACTACTTTCACCTTGCTGAGATCAACTTTGATCCCCTTGGTTGAAACTATGATGCCTAAAAAGGCAACTTCCCTCATCCAAAACTCACATTTAATAAGTTTGGCATACAACTATTTCTCTCTTATGGTCTGCAACACTACCCAGAGATGTTATTCATGCTCTTCCTAGCTTCTAGAATATACCAAGATATAATCTATAAATACCACTATGAATTAATCTTGATAAGGCTAGAAAGCACTATTCATGAGATCCATGAATGCTGTTGGAGCATTAGTGAACCCAAATGGCATCACCAAAAATCATAATGCTCGTATCGGGTTCTGAAAATAGTTTCAGGTATGTCAGCTTCCTTAATCCTCACTTGATGGTATCTAGATCTCAAATCAACCTTAGAAAATACACCTACCCCTCTTAACTAATCAAAAAGGTCATCTATTCTGGGTAATAGATACTTATTCTTTATAGTCATTCTATTTAGTTGCCTATAATCAATGCATAACCTGAGCAACCTATCTTTCTACTTTATAAATAGCACAAGTGCTCCCTAAGGTGATACACTAGGTCGGATAAAACCTTTATCTTGAAATTCTTGTAACTAAACCATTAGTTCTTCCAACTCAGTAGGTGTTATTCTATAAGGAGCAATGGATATTAGAGCTGTACCAAGATATACCTCAATCTCAAAATCAAGCTCTCTCTAAGGTGGCAAACTTAACTACTCTTTAGGAAAGACATTAAGGAATTCAAAAACAATAAGAATGTTCCTAAGCTCAGAGTTAGAAACATTCATGTCAACAATATAGGCTAATTATGCCTCATAACCTTTTTGAAGGAGTTTTTATGCCTTAATAGTAGAAATAAGATTATTTGATAGATGTCTCTTAGTGTCCACTCTCATTGTCAATCCCTCTATAGTCTAAAGGATCAATTTCTTATATCTATAGTCAATGATTACCTAATGTTCAGTTAACCAATCCATTCCTAATATCACATCAAATTCATTAAAAGGCAAATTAATCAAATCAGTAGAGAAAATATATCCTTGAATCACTAGTGGACATTATCTATATATCTTATTCACAGTAACACTTTGTCCTATAGGATTTCTAACTCTAATATCAATATCAACATTCTCAGGTTTTAGTCCTCTATTCTGTGCTTGTTCAGTGCATACATATGAATGTGTAGAATCGAGATTAATTAAAGCTAAAATTGGAACATCAAGTAAATAAAATATGCCAATAATAACATCTAGTACTATAGCCTCTTCCCTCGCTATCATAGTATATTGCCTTATTGGAATATGAGCTTCTGATCTAGTACCCTGGCTAACACTAGGCTACTCACCCTTGTTCTACCTCTGTCCTCTATTCTATGGTGCAATATTAGGAGTTTGAGTCTAATTACACTCCACTGGTATTTGAGGACAATCTTTTCTATAATGATCTCTAAAATCACACTGAAAACATTGCCCCCATTAATATACTCTACATTGGCCCTACTGCCTTCTCTAACAAGTGGCCCATATGGGAGGTCCACTTCTATTGCCCCTGTACTTGAAGTACTACTAACCTGAGAAGGTAATTATGGTATAATAGTTGAAGCTTATTCTGACCTCTAGGTCTGTACCTATCTTAACCCCTAGTATCCTGACTAATACTAAGACCTAGTTTGAGACTGTGCCTGTAATTATCCCTCTCTCCTCTTTTTCCTATCTCCTAATACTATACTAGGCTGTCCCACCGTAAATTGCCTCTTTCTCTAGAAGAGGTCCCTCTTTTCCTGTACCATTTCTTCCATATCATATGTTATTGATACAAATATAGCAAAATCCCTCTCTCTAATACTAGACATCTATATCCTCAACTCCACATTCACTCCTACTAAAAATCTCTTACATTTCTCCTCCTCATTAGGAGTGAAATCCTTAGCATACTTCAAAAGTTTAGTAAAATCCTTTTCATATTCAGACACAGTTCTCCTTCCTCGCTTTAAATATAGGAATTCTTGTCTCTTTTTATCCTTCTAGGAGTTAGGTATCTATCTCTTCTTAAACTCCTTTAGGAAAAATTCCCAAGTTATCTCTGCTGGTGTCTTTCTTCTCTTGGTAGTATTCCACCAATTGTTTGCTTCCTCCTGCAAAAGATAAGTTGCACACTATAGGTTTTTAGCCTGAGTACAATTTTACTGCTCCAGAACTCTGAAAGTCTTGTATAGTTGGTACTCAGCTTTAGTAATATCATCCTCTCTCCTCCACAAAAATTCAATAGCCCTCATATTCCTTAACCTTTTTAAAGGAGTCTTCTATGGAGGAGATGATGGTGGAGGTGGTACTAGTACTAGAGGAGGTGGAGGTGGAGAAGCTGGAGCAGTGGAAGTTTATTGGAGTAAATTTACTATCTACTGCAATAAGGCAAGTAATGTTTTGCCCTGCTATTGACCTGGCCTTGGTGGCGGGGGCTACTATGTAACATCACTAAGTTTAGGTATGGATACATTGCCTACCCCCTGAATTGTAATTGGCACAAAACTAGCCACTTCTTGAAGCTCTCCTTTAAGTGCATGATCAACAATGTGCCTACTGCAAAAGAATAACTTATCAACCTCGAACGACATAACAGTTTAGAGGAATTAGAAACTTAAATAATTGATATCCATGTACTCTACTATAAAACATTAAACCTAAGCTCTGATACCACTAAATGTGACACCCTTTATTGGATTCCCTAAGAAACCCCCTTAGGCGATGCATACACTCTTAGTCACTAGTACCATTGAGATAACTCTCATTACTTACATTAGTTTAACTCACTTTGTTTCTAAATTCACTGCCCATTGGTTATATCTCATTCAAGGTGCAATCGTACAAAAGTGCCAATTCCAGGTAATTACGGGTCATTTCCAAAAACATAGAAATTCTAGCAGCATAACAGCTGGCCAGGT
Source organism: Hura crepitans (assembly GCA_948208565.1). Classification (NCBI taxonomy): domain Eukaryota; kingdom Viridiplantae; phylum Streptophyta; class Magnoliopsida; order Malpighiales; family Euphorbiaceae; genus Hura; species Hura crepitans. The sequence continues at coordinate 12,826 of CANXYI010058332.1, forward strand.
CCTATCTCAAAATTTTTAGAAGCTTGTTTAACACTTTTATAAACATTTCACAACTCTTAGACCTAT
>CANXYI010058357.1:0-12164 GCA_948208565.1 Hura crepitans
TATGAATTTTGAAGTAAATGGTGTAATTTTTTGAGGTCCTTGTGAATTTTAGAGAATTTTCAAAGTTTGCTAAAAAGTTAAGATGTTTTAGGGTGGCTCGAGTGGCTTTGGGACACCCCTATAAGTGGCCAAATGGCCTAAGACCTTGCCAAGTGGCAAGGGTGAGAGACAAGTGGATAATTCCACTTAAACTAAAGAAGGAAGAATTCGTCCCTCGCTATCTAGGCAATGACGCCACAGCAAGGGAGAATGGCCATTTCCATCTCTTTCTTCATTTTTTTATGGAATTTCTAGGTTCCAAAAATTATTTTGGGATGTTAGAGAAGTCCCTGAAGAAGAATCATGTCTAAAGGAGTTCTCAACTATGAATTAAAATTCATGAAATTTTACTAGATAGAAGCAATCTAGCAAGCTTATTTAATGAGTTTTCATGACTTCTCTTTGGTTTTTTCTTGGGTATTTGTGGCTATAATTGCGTCCTAGTGATGTTTAACTTCTATAGGGACATGTATGGCTTTTGTTTTAGGTGAATTAGAGCAAGGGAGAGCTTGAAAAGGTGGAGAAAGTGTCTATAAAGGCTAGAATGAAGGTGTGGCAGCTTTGAAATAATGGCAATTTCATCTATAAGTGAGAGAGGTAAGTGAATTTAGCCATTCACTTCATGCCCTCTAATTTTTAGTAGTTTTCTCTTTAAGTTAAGGATGGCTTGAAAGCATGAGATAGCATGAATAAGTGTTTTCCTTGAAGGATTTAGTGTATGGCATAAGGTAATGTGAATTTTATATTTATTGATGAAAGGAAAATAATGTACATGTTAATGTTGTTATTGGCCGAGAGGTATGTAAATAGCTGTAGTGAGCTTATGATTGTCTAAAGTATAAATTAATGGCTTTAGCATGGATATGTAATGACATAGTTTGTAAAGGGATGGAAAAAAGCATGTTTAGTGCAAAGTATGTATGTAGCCGAGATCTTGGCCTATGAATGTGAATGTGTGTGATTTGCTTAGTGTGGCCTTAGGTAGTGTTTAAGGCTAGAAATGCATGTGCCTTAGACCTATGATATATGATTAATTGGTATGGCATGTAATAGGTTGAATTATGCATGGAAGCATAGAAAGCCAGTGGTGGCCGAGGCATATAATAGGTTTATGCTACTTTAAATGGCATAAAATGGTAAAGGTATATATGTAAGTGTGGTTAAGCTATGGATAAATAGATAATTGTGTAATGAACACTGTGGGAATTCATGATTAAGGCTCTTGATTAGTTGTATCTAAAAGCTAGTTAATGGTAATGGCACGTGGAAGGGGATAATATGTGTACCATGTTATGTGTACTAATGCTTAAACATGTAGGCATGACTAGCTTAACTATTTTGGTATGAAAACAAGTAAAATGTATACCCTAAAATGACATGTAGTGTAGTCAAGAAATGACATGTAAAATGATACTAAACTTAGCTTGAAATGATGCATGAAAAGAGGGTTGAAATGTGCCTTTAAGGGGCTACAACTTGATATTAAATAATGTGCCTAAAGCTTATGCCTTTGAGGGCCATTGTTTCTAATTTTATGTAATGGCATTTGAACCTATGGTTTGGCCTTAAAATGGCCTATTGTTTGTTGGCATTAGGGCCTATGAACTTGATAAAAATAATGTCAAAAACTACACTGAATAATAAGGTGAAATGGACCTAAAAAGCTTAGCAAAACTTGGCCATAATGACCTATAACTATCCTAAATAACTATTACCTGAACCAATAAACTTACTGGATAATAAATAGCCTAAAATTGTGAAATACTTATGGGATAAAATCTAGCATAATGCATCATAATTATTGGCAATCATACCCTTGAAATATCTTTTGATAATTTACCCATTACAGCCTATTTATGGCTATACTAGAACGTGTTAATTCCAACAGTGCTGTAAAAATTATAACTGTCTATTTTTGAGGTCATAATATTATAAAAACTTAATCAGTAAAGAAATGGACATAGTTTGAGGTTAAATGGTCCACTAGATAGACACCCACTCGATGAGTTGACTGGTTAACTTAGGGATCCTTAGCAGCTGTTACACTATCTACTTTTTAGATAGGGTTGGTATAGCGGTGTAAGTCCCTATTAGAGCCATTATACTAGTCTATTGGATAGAAAATTTTCTATCCTTGCCACTTGATTCTAAATTTGATATTATCGGTGCAACAACGAAGGTCCTTACAGGCCACTACACTAGTCTATTGGATAGACCAGTTTGCTGGGCAGACACAGCCACTTTATCACTAATCTTTTAAATGATGCTGGTGTAGTAGCATAGGTCCCTGAGGTCCATTGCACTAGTCTATTAGATAGACCAGTCTATTGGGCAAACAACTCCTCGTTATTTACACCTCGGGTGCTAGAACAATTAAGTAGATGTAACGGTACAAGTATAGAATAGGGACCACTACACTAGTTTATTTTCCCTCTAGATCTAGTGTCTGTCAGGGTTATCTTATGAGTTGGGCTAGCTAAAACAATTAAATAAGATTAATAAATTTACATATGACTATGGAATATAACACATGGGTATTTTGGTAATTTTTCACTGATAAGGCTTAAAAGTTAAAAAGGGTATAGCTTATGCATGTAATAGTTAATAATGATCCTAAAACATAATTTGCATAAATTATAGGGATTAATTGGATAACTTATGGACAAAAGCACCCTAGGTGTAAAATGGTAATTCTTGCATGTTGGTCTCCTAAATTTGAGTTGGGGTATCAAAATAAGATAAGAATAGAAGCATAATGCATGGTTAAGCTATTAGACATGTTTTTAATGTTTAAATTCACCACTGAGTATTTTTATACTCAGTATACTTGTTTCGGTGTGCAAGTACCAAGATTAAGGATGTCGCCTCATAAAGCGTGTAGTGAAGTTCAAAGGTTATGTTTGTAAAAGGTTAGTCCTATATAATTGTATAGGTTTTGCACTCTATGTACTTAGGTAGGGAAAATAGGTGTGATGTGTATGAGGGGCACATATTAGTATTTGTATATACATAAATAGGCTATGTTGTAACTAAGTGATGGTTAATTTTTGTTGTGTGTGTATGTGTTATGTGATTATTTTGTGATCCTGAGGCTCTATATGTTTCTTGATTATGGCTTAAAGCTTGTGGTTGTTGTTTGGTAGATAATGATGATAGGTTCTTATTTGAGGGACCAAAAGGGTCCAAGAGGTGTTATTATATGTTACAAAAGTGTTTATCAGGTTTATAATTTTGGGATAGTGACTCAAGTAGCTGTTATGCTCCTAGAATTCTAAGGAATATCATACTATGTTGAAATTATCTTGTAATAGCTTAGACATGATAACATGAACTTAACTGGGCTACAGAAACATGCCAGACTGAGTTTAGGGTCAGATAGGAGTGCTTAGTGCAGTATAAGTAAACGTTAAATGAATGGCTATAGGAGTAGTCAGGCTAGGTGACCTAGTGGGAAGTGTACCATTTATTAGGTTTCTTCTGGAATCCAGTAGGGGTTATTACATACTCTGCCACATCTTGCTTTATTCTCAACCACCAATAATGAGGTTTTAAATCTAGATACATCTTTATAGTTCTTAGATGCATGGAATATGGGGCTTTATGTGCCTCCTTTATAATCTGTCATTATTCCATCTACCTCAAGTACACATAATCTACTATGGTAATAAAGGCACCCATATTTTCTAAGCTCAAAATTAGCGGTCTTCCCCTCTTTAACTTTACTCATCATTTGTAAGTTGTTCATCTCACATATGTGCTTCATTTTTTTATTGTTTAAAGTTAGGTTTGACTTATAGCTTAGCTAAGATTATATCATTCTCTATGTGCTCCATTTTGGCATTCATGGGTTTTAAGGTGGCAATAAACTACCAACTCAATGTATCTACAACTACATTTGCCTTGCCAAGATGGTAGTAAATTAAGCAATCTTAATCCTTTATCAATTCCATCCAGAGTCATTACCTCAAGTTCAATTATTTTTGGGTGGGAAGATATTTTAAACTTTTATGATCTGTATAAATATAACACCTCATAATATAAATAATGTCTCTACACCTTCAATGCAAACACAATAATAGCCAATTCCAAGTTATAAGTGGGGTAATTCCTTTCATGAGGCTTCAACTACCTTAAAGCATAAGCAATCACCTTACTTTCCTATATTAAAACATAGCCAAATCCATTCTATGAAGCATCACTATAGATAACAAAGTCTTTCCTTTGCTCGGGTTGAGTAAGGATAGGAGCTTTCATTAACATTGCCTTCAATCTATCAAAGCTTACTTGACATTTATCATCCCACACAAACTTCACATCTTTTCGCAACAGCCTAATGAGTGGGGCTACAATCATTGAGAAGCCCTTTACAAACCTCTTGTAATACTCTGCCAATCCTAGGAAGCTTTGGATCTTAGTCATGTTCCTAGGAGGATTCCACTCCAATACAAATTTCACCTTACTAGGATCCACCATAATGCCTTTAGCTGATGTAATGTGTCCTAGAAATGTTACCCTAGTCAACTAAAATTCACACTTACTCAACTTAACATATAGATGTTTTTCCCTGAGGGTTTATAATACAATCTTGAGGTGCTGTTCATGTTCCTCGCGACTCTTGGTATACATCAGGATGTCATCTATGAACACCACAACAAGCTGGTCCAAATAGGGTTTAAAAATCATGTTCATCAAGTCCATGAATGGTACTAGGGCATTAGTGAGTCCAAATGGCATCACTAGGAACTCATAATGCTTGTATCTAGTTCTGAAAGTAGTTTTTGAAATATCAGCTTCCCTAATTTGCAACTAATAGTGCCTTGATAATAAATCTATCTTGAAGAAAACATTAACACCTCTAAGCTGATCAAAGAGGTCATCAATTCTAGCTAATGGATATTTATTCTTGAATATCACTTTGTTCAACTACTTGTAATAAATGCACAACCATACGACCCATCCTTTTTCTTTACAAATAACATAAGTGCTCCCTATAGTGAAATACTTAGCCTAATAAAGCCTTTATCCAATAGTTCCTATAATAGGATTTTTAGCTCTTTCAATTCTGTTAGTGCCATCATGTATGGTGTAATAGACACAAAGGTGATACCTAGATAAACTTCAATCTCAAAGTCCAACTCTCGATGTGGAGGTAAGCCTGATAAGTCATTTAGAAACACATCAAGGAATTCTGATACTATAGTTATCTAGTTAACACTTGGTGATGAGTTATTGGTATCAATAACAAGAGCTAGATAGGTTTCATAGCCTTTCTGGATAAGTCACCTTGTTATTGCTACTGAAATGATATTAGGTACATAATTTCTTTCACCCACTACTATTATTTCTTGTCCCTCAACTATCCTAAGGGTTAGCATCTTTTGCTCATAGTCAACCATTGCTCAATGTTCTAACAAAAAATCCATACCTAAAAAAATCAAACTCATGGAAAGAGAGTTTAATGAGATCAGTAGGAAATACTTATTCTTGGATCACTAGAGGATAGTGTCTATATACTCTATTCATTTTCACACTCTATTTGATCAGATTGCTAACTTGAATGTTTATATCCATAGGCTTAGGTTCTAACCCTTTATCATATGCTTATGTTGTGCAGATGTAAGAATGAGTTGACCCTAGGTCTATAAATGCCAAAATAGGTATATCAAGTAAAAAGAAAATACTAGCTATCACATTAAGAGCCTCTGCCTCCTCATGAGCTCAGATGGCATACTGTCATACTAGTGCTCATGGTACTAATCTGGTCCTCTAATTACTGCTCGACTAATCATTTCTACTTTGCCTTTGCCCTCTATTATGTGCTAGTATAGAAGCTTTTGTCTGAGCAACTTTAGCTCACATCTGTGGATAATCCCTCTATAAATTGTCTCTAGCTCTATAAGTAAAATGCTCACCACTCCTAGTCTGCCAACACTACCTCTAGTGTCTTCTATTGTAGGTCCCATATGTTGAGGGTACACTCTTAGCCATAGATACTAAAGCACTAGACACCTGCTGCAAAGTTCTTAGATTGAGAAGCCTGACCTGACCTCTATATTTAGCCCTACCCTATGATTATTGAGGTGCCTAGGATTCTTTTTGCTTTTTACCTACCTCAAGAATAGAACTGGTCTGTCCGGCTATAAGTGGCCTCTTTTCTAGAACAAGTCTCTAATCTCTTGTACCATCTCCTTCAAAGCATAGGCTACTGACACTAGGGAAAAAGACTCTTTAATTTGTGTGGTAGCAATTTATATTTGCAGCTTTATATTAAAGCCCTTCTCAAACCTCTTACACCTCTTCTCCTCTGTGGGTATAAACTCTGTAGCATATCTACTCAACAGAGCAAAGTCTTTCTTATATTTTGATATGGACCTACAATATACCTTTCCACCCTCAGAAGAATGGACAGCTAGAAAGGGTGATACAAGTGCTAAATGATATGCTACAAAGCTGTGCTATTGAGTTTAAAGGCAGTTGGGACCAATACTTGTCCTTAGCTAAATTTGCATACAATAACAACTATCAAGCTAGTTTGGGCATGGCACCTTACGAGGTAGTATGTAGTAGAATGTATAAAACTCCTCTATGTTGGAGTCAATTTGGTGAAAGCAAGATTATGGGTATTAATCCAATCAGAGATACAAAGGATAAAGTCATGCTTATAAGAGAGAGATTAAAAGGTGCCACTAATAGACAAAAATCATATACTAACTTGAAAAGGAGGGATATTGAATAAGAAGTGGGTGAGAAGGTGTTCTTGAAAGTATCGCCATGGAAGAAGGTACCCAAGTTTTATAAAAAGGGGAAGCTGAGCCCTAAATTCATTGGTCCATATAAAATTACATAAAAGGTAGGACCATTGGCATACAGGCTAGCCTTGCCACCTAAGTTACAATAGATCCATGATATGTTCCATGTTTCAAAGCTTAGATAGTACAAATCATATCCTTCATATGTGATCTCAATAGAGGAGGTTGAAGTCCATCTAGATCTAAGATATAAGGAAGAACCAGTATAGATCCTGGTTAGGGAAGTCAAGCAATTGAGAAATAAAGCTATACCACTGGTCAAAGAGTTATGGAAACATCACAACACGAAAAAGGCTATGTGGGAAGCTAAGGAGTAGATGAAGGCTCAGTACCTAAATTTATTTACACTAGGTAATTTTAAGGATGAAATTTCCTAAGAGGGCAAGAATTATGATGTTTGTAAGTTGAGGCTCTATGAACAGTACCCTGACACTTCGAAAGGGTGCCTAGAGTGCTAGATCACCTTCATGAGGCCCACGAAGGGGGGTATTGGTCATGAAACTTTAACTGGTGATAAAATGATGAAAAAGACTTAATTTAAAATTTTAGTAGAACCAATAAATTATTTTAGGCCAAAATCTAGTGGGCCGTAAGTTCATATTGACTTAGGCCTGGAATGACCTAGGACATGACTAGACAGACCTAAAAATATGATACCCAAAAGGTCAAAAATTCTATTGAGACAATTGGTGAAGGAATTTTAATTTTCTAAGGTCGTTTGGTAACTTTTTAAAATTTCCTGATTTTTTAAGAAATTAGTTAACTGACTTGTTGATGGAATTTCATCGTGAAATTTTATAGGCTTGTAAATAAGCTTAATTGAGGATTTTCAACACAAATGTGGCAATTTTTTGAGACCTGATTGATTTTTAAAAATTGCTTGAAGTTACAATCAAAACTAAGCATTTTTGGGGTGGTCAGGTGCCATGTCTCACCACTCAAGGCATCCACTCACCACTATCAATCCCCCTCTCATTACCACATTGACTCTCATTGCCACCTCACCCTCCACCAAACTTTATTCCTCCTCTCTCTCTTCTCCCATTCCTTACACCAACTCCACCATTTTCCTATAGTGCTACCACTAAATAGTCACTATTTCTCCACCAAAAATCATGGTAGTAATGCAAAAAATTGTCCATAAGGTTTTTAGTCTTTATTTCACTTTATAAAAGTCAAGAAAATTCACCAAAGATTCAAGTATACATGAAAGGGTGGGTTGAAATTCAAGTATAGGTGTGTAAGGATACATGAAGAACAACAAAGGAAGTAAAGCTTCTAAGGTATAGGAAAGGCCTCAAATTTGATATAGGTATGTGAATTTGATGGAATAAAAGCAAGTCATGTTGAGTTTGAATATGATTTATCATGTGTTTGTGTATGGAAATTGTGAATTGATTAAGTATTATGTAAGAATTATAGATATATGCTTAGTTAGATGTTAATTGAGTATGAAAATGATGATTGGTATGTTGAATTGGTGAGAAAATAGGATGGAAAGTCATAATCTCATTTTGGCTAAGAGGTTTGGTCATGGGGGAATGGTTTCTATGTGATGAATTAACATATGTACATGGTGAAAATGGTGAAAAATGGCATATATAGTCATGAACTCAATCTAGTCAAGAGGTGTAGGTATGTGTCTTTAGCATGTAAATCATGTGTATGGCATGTATGTATGGTGTAATTAGTGGGTAATGGCATGTAGGGCATAGATATGGTTATGTGTGTGATAGAATTTGTGAGAGAATGTATGTATGGTCTTAAGTTGTTATGGCTGAGAGAGTTAAGTAGGTAGCATGCCATGTATTTGTTATGTATGGCATATGAATCATAGTGCAATTGATGAGAATTGATGTGTTTGGCACATATATGTATGTGTGGGAGGTAAATTTGATGAGAAAATGCATATATATGTGTAATCATGGTATGGTAGAGGTATGTGTGTGATGTGTCATTACATGACATGCATGGTTGTCATGTTTGCATATGTGCGTATGCTAGAATGATGATATATGATGTGTATGTGTGATAAAACATAAGAAAAGGCTTATGTATGATTATGAACAAGTTATGGCCAATAGGTATGTATAACATGGTATGGATGGTAAGTGTGGTATGGCTTGATGTATGAAAATCATGGTTAGCATGACATAATGGACATGTGATGTATGATATAGAATTGGCGTGGAATGTGTATGAAAATAGTGATGAGTAATGTGTAATGAGTGACAAGTAAAAGTGATGTAAATGTGAGGGTCCTTTGATGTAGGATATGGTGATAAGATGACATAAAAATAATGATCTTAAAATGACATATAATGTGACCTAAAGTGCCATGAAATGGGACATGAAATTTAGGCAATTTGTAAACTTGATTGTGATGACAATGTGAGGCTATTGTTGTTACCTTATTGGATTAAATGGAATGAGGGCATTTGTGGCCTAGAATGGCATGGTAATATGGCTTGAAATGGCATGAGGAAATGCCTAAGGAGAATGGAAATTTACCTATAACTATCGACCTAAAATTTGACTATGGGAAATAAATAATAACTGTATGTTAATAAATCATAAATAATTTAAAATGGTGATCAGTAACAAAATAAACACAAATAAAAGAAAGTTAGCCCATTAGTTAGATACCCACTGGATGGGTTGACTAATCAAGTAAGGATTAGTAGTTGCTAGATAGTTGTCTATCTATCAAACTAGGTCAGTGTAGTAGTCGATGTCCACAAGATGGGCCACTACACTATGTTATAAAGTTGATAGTTATCTGTCCATCAGATAAGGCCAGTGCAATGGTTATGGTCCATAAGATGGGCCACTACACTACTTATGGACCACTACACTATGTTGTTGGTACTATTATCTATTCATTAGGCTAGGCTGGTGTTGTGTTTAGGGTTAACAAGATAGGCCACTGCACTAGAGCTGGTGTAGAGCTCGAGGTCTAGAATGCAGGATCATTACACAGTTGAGTTCCCCCTTGGTCCAGTGTCTAAAAGTGTAGTCTATCTAGTCAAGCCTACTTAATAAACTGAATATTTAACTTAATGACATCTATTAGTAACACTTAAATTAATGACAATAAAGAAATGGCATAAGTGTAAATAATTGGATCATGAGATTGATTAATAAAATAATATTATTTTGCAAAATGGCTATTATATACTTCATTCATGCATCTATGACATGTTTGATTTATATGTATGCTTGTATTGACATATTTTTATTATATTAAATTCACCATTAAGTTTCATACTCAGCATACTAGTGTTTTGGTGTGCAAATAATAATCGATAGAAGTCTAGCCTCAAGCTTTGTGTAGTGTAGCAATAAAGGGTTTGAAGGGTATAAGACTTTGTACTTTTAATGGTTTAGTAGGCACTCATGTAAATACTGTAGGTTAAAGGTCTAGCTAGCTTAGAAGCTATTAGTGTCTATAATTATAAGTGTAATAAAGGATGTATAAATTGGGCCTTTCATTTGAATGTTTACTTTCTATCTGATTCTGATGTTTTTGGTCTGATTAAATATCTGTAGCTGATATATTGATAATAATGGAGGAACAAAATGGTTTAGAAGGTGATAGAAGATGTAATTGAGGTTATTAAAAGTTATTTTTTTGTAGTTCATAATTTTTTGAATATTACTCGGGTAGCTATTATGCTACCCAAATTTTTGTAAAACCTATATTTGGCCAGCAGAAGGATTTTTAGGTTTAATAGGCCCTAAATAGTAATGTTTAAGTGATAGACATGAATCTAGGCAACATCTACCTAGATAATAAAGAAATTCTATAAGTGTTAAGGAATGCGATTCTGGAGCAATTTTAGGATAGGTTACCTAGAGAGAAGTGCATCGCCTATCGAGCTTCTTCGATAATTTGGTAGGGGGTGTCACACTACCTAAGCACATGTACAACATAAGTCCATGCATTTCATGTATCACAAGACTTGAATCATACATCATAATGCAAATTATTAATCATATTAACTATTTGTATATACATTTACTATTGATTGTCTTTTAGTCAAACTCTCTCAAGGAAAAGACTTAGCCTAATGGCCTTTAACAAAACCCCATTCCCAATTAATAGAACATAATAGCAAGGACTTATAAAGCATTAGGGCAACTATGAAAGAAGTTATGGCTTAAGAAATGGATGAGATTTGAGCTATGATCATATCATGAAAGCAAATACAGAAGTAAACTTCAGGAATTACTAAAGAAAGGTGAAACACCTAGCCAAGCCTAATGATCTTCCTCACAAATTTACTAATTTAAATAGGCCTTTATTGGAAGCATTTGAAGAATTAAGGTTAAAAAACCTTTTTTTACCATTAACCCCTAAACCTTTTCTATATTCATTCTCACTAAAGCACCATCACAATTTACACTATGCATATGATCAAAATACTAGCCACCTCATTGAGGAATGCAAAAACTCCAACATATTATTCAAAATCTCATAGTGACCTTTATAATACCTAACCATGATTACAACTTTAACTAAACAACCCGAGGTCTTGTCCCTACTCCTTAAGGATAATGATCTCTCTCCTAATCTTTTAGTCTTTCTCCCCAAAAATTAGAAATTCAAACACATAATGCTAGGGCCATTCGTTCTAGAATCCAACATGGAATTTAAGACCTCACAGATCAAGGACTTTAGTGGGATATGGAAGATTTTAATAGTTAAGGTAAATGATTTCTTGCAATGATTGCTTTAATAATATATTGCTTCAATTTCCTTATTCTTGAGCATTTCACTTTATTACATTAATGGTACCCTTGAGAGTAAGTTGAGAGAATGAAAAAGGAATAATAAAATAGTGAAAAAAGTTGAAGCCACATTATGTCAAGGCGATTCAACATTTTCTAGGAAATGACCAATAATTTCCCACACTTAATCTCAAGGAACAAAACATGATCTTTTCCTAGTAATGCATAAGAAATATCCTAGAAGGTGAGAGAGATAAAAGAAAATAAAAATTAAAATGAATCTAGGGGTAACTAAATTAAGTCAAAAAAAATTACACATTCATTTTTTTTAAAGGAACATTATGTATAGAAACTATTCCAAGCATTGAATGTTCTAAACTCCTTATTTCAGTCCCTTTTCATAAAGGCTATAAGATGTTCAAAAATCAATCATTCCACTGAGAGCTAAATGATCAATCTTAACCATTAGCATTTGCTTCTTTCAACCTTAATTGCCCTTACACATGCAATAAATCATGTTAGGCCTATCAACTAGAAGAATTAGCCTAGGCAAAAGTTAGGGAAACTTAAAATTGTATGTTTAGT
>CANXYI010058926.1:0-19178 GCA_948208565.1 Hura crepitans
TTTATTTGTTCAGCTAACTCCCAAGTAGCTTTTTTAGTATTACGGTGTTCCACAGCATGTTAACTTGTGGTGTGGATTTATTTCTCATGGCCTCTCTTCATAAGACCAAATCTAAACTGGTTCCTTTTCATATCTTAAATCAAATTGTGCTTTATTGTTTAGTAACAGTGGCTCTCAATTTGCCTCTGACTTTTTCCATTTTTGCTCTACATTTTTTATCACCTCAATACCAAAAATTTACTTTTCTCCACTTTACTCCACCACAGAGGAGGTCTGTGTTGTCAGCCATATGAAACTTCATAAGGTGCCCTTCTCAAATTAGATTGATAACTATTATTGTAAGAAAATTCTACTTATGATAGGCACTAATTTTAGCTACCTTTAAACTTGATAACACATCCTCGCAATATATCTTTAAGTATCTGCATCACCCTCTCTGACTATCCGTCATTCTAAGCACAAAGAGTTATGTTACGGGCCAATCTGGTGCCTAATGATTTCTACAATTGCTTCCAAAGTTTGAAAGTAAAATAAGGATTTTTGTTAGCAAAAGTAATCAATGGCACACCATATAATCTACCTATCTCATTAACCACCAGTCTAGCCAGCTTCCTTAATGAATAATCCCTCCTGACCGAGATAAAATAAGCTTGTTCTTGTCAATTTGCTAATAATCACATATACAACATCATAGTTACCTCTGATCAAAGGCAAACTCATCAAAAAATCCATGGTCACCTTTTCCCATTTCCATTCTGGTATTGCTTTAAAATGCAGCAATCTAGAGAAATCATAGTGTTCAACCTCCACATGTTGCCTTGTCCAACATCTTGCAACATATTCTGCCACATTACTCTTTATACCAGGCCACTAATATTGAAACTTCAAGTCTAAGTACATCTTTATGCTCCCAAGATACATAGAATAAGAAGCTTCATATGCCTCTTTTAATAGATGTAACCTTAGGTTATATGTACTAAGTACACATAACTTGTTCTGATAATATAGACATTGGCCTTCTATCAACTCAAACCCTATAACCTTCCCCTCTTTAACTCTACTTGCCATCTGAACCAACTGTTCATTTTTTGTTTAATCTTCTTTCATCTACCATTTGAAATTTAGCTTCAACTACTGTAACTTAGCCAAGGCAACATGTTCTAAAGTATACTGCCACCTGGCATTCATGGCTTTTAAAGTCATCCTGAACTTCCTGCTCATTGCATCTACCACCACATTGGCTTTCCTTAAGTGGCAATTAATCAGATAGGCATAATCTTTTATCAGCTTTGATCACCTCCCTTTTTACCTCCCATTCACTCTTTTTGAGTGAGAAGGTATGTTAGACTTTTTATGATCTGTATATGTGTAGCATTTCTCTTTATACTAATAGTGCCTCTATATCTCAAGCAAAAATAACTTCACTCAACTAGAACTCACACTTACTAAGTTGGGCATACCACTGTTTCTCTCTCAGAGTCTATAACATAACCTTGAGATGTTGTTCAATCTCAAAGTCCAGTTTTCTTTTGAGGTGGTAAGACTAGTAATTCATCAGGGAATAATACATTAAGAAGTTTAGAGGCAACTGGGATTTGTTCAAAATCAAAATTGAAAACATTCATATCAATAACATAGGCCAAGTATGCCTCACACTCTTTCTAGAGAAGTTTTTGTGTTCTAATAACGGAGGTAAGATTATTCAAAACACTTCTCTCACCATCCACTACTATTGTCTATCCCTCTTCAGCCTAGAGGGTCAAATTCTTATTTCTGTAGCCAATTATAGCTTGATACTTAACCAGGCAATCCATTCCTAATATCACATTAACTCTTGGCATGGTAGGTTAATCAAAGTAAAGGAACTTGATGCTTATACATCACTAGAGGACACTCTCCTCTATTAACTAATCCACACTACCCCCGATGTCTCTTTTGACAAGTATTAGATGTCGGGGATCCATTTTTATCACCTACTATGCCAGAAACATTATTAGCTTGAGAAAACCATCAAAGTTTACTTGTAGAGACTTGTATAAATATATAAGATCGTGCCTATCTCTACCCCTAATACCCTAATGGAGTCTGGGGCTTAGGCTGAGATGGAGATTGTCCCTCACCTTTTTTCTTATCATTCTCTAGCATTGTATTGGACTGCCCCACAGTAAACTGCCTCTTCCTCTAGAAGAGATTCTTTTTCTCTTACACTATCCCTTTTATGTCATATGCAACTACCACCAGTACTACAAAAATTTTCTCTCTAGGTTTACTATCTATATTTTCAATTCATACTTTCACCTTGTCAGAAATCTCTTACATTTGTTCCTATTCTATATGATTCAGCTATTTCAAGATTCTATATGTGTTGTCTAGTCAGTACTCAGCTATGGCAGCATCATCCTCCTTTCTCTCTAGGTAATCAATAGCTTCATATTTTTCTCTAGCCTTTCCAAAGAAGTGTTCTGCAAAGGAGCTGATTGTAGGGGTTGAGATGGATTAGCAACAGTGGTAGCATATTTGAACATATCAACTATTTACTATACCAGAGCAAGAGATGTTCTACCTACTGTTGACCAGGCTTTTATGGCTATGGCTACTGTGCATCATTACTAGGTTTAGGTACTAATGCCTTATTGTCCCCTGTATAGTTACAGGTGTAAAATGAGCCACACTATTAGCCCTTCTTTCATATACTTGATTAACTATATCTTAATTATAAAAGGACTTATCGGTTAGCCTCGTGTAGTGTGACAATTAAGAGGAATATAACCTTAGATAGTTGCACTTATGTACACTACCTAGCAACATTAAACCTATGCTTTAATACCATAAAATGTAACACCCTACTAGATTTCTGAAGAAACCTAATAAGTGGTGCATTTCCTACTAGGTCACCTATCTTGAAATTTCTCCCATCTTCATTCATTTTAATTTTACTTAGTTTGTTATATTTAACTTTGTATTACTCTAAATTCATTCATTTTTAATCTTACACTCTATCTAGGGTTAAATCATAGCCATTACACTAATATTAACCAATTATATGTCAATCAAGTTTTTCCTAAAAATTTGTCATTATAACAGCTGTTCGAGTCCCTATCTAAAATTTTAACACCTGTTAAAACACTTCAACAACTCAAATTTCATCTCCTGGACCCTTTTAGTCCCCTATATATCAACCTAACATCAACTTTCTATCAGTTCATCAACATAGGCCCTAGGCCATAATCAAGCACTCACAAATATAAAGCCTCAAGCTCACAAACCATATCATCACAAAGGGCATTCACATATACAAGCTAATCTAATGGGATCTTATTATAGAAAAAAACTGTTTATTTCATAAACAGAACCTCTCTTATGGTACCCATTCCCCACCTATATACATAAGTGCGAAACTATTTACTAAACATATAGCAACTTTACTTACCTATCCTCTAAACTTTGACTGCACACACTTTGAGGCTGTCTGCAAGTTCTGACCACCTACGCACGAAAACTGGTACACTGAGTACATAATACTCAGTGGTGAACTCAAACATTTAAAACATGTCATATTAGTTATCATGCATTTCTATGGAAGAAATATTCATTTATTTAACAAGATTATTATATCATCAATTAAAATACATTTATCTAAATGACCACACTACCTTTCTTATATAATTATTAGTCTCTAGTCAGATATTACTTTAAAATTTCTTATCTTATGAATATTTGCCATTATTAGTGACAATCCCCTTTTTGAATCAAGTTACTGAACTACTGATTAGCTATCTCTACAAAATGACTAAAATACCCTACTCTTGTCCTTAACAAATTTGTTGCTTATGTAGTCATTTACAATCAATACCTTATAAAAATAGGCCATTGCTAGGTATAATATTCTAGTTATTTAATTTATCAAGGTAGTATATTTTATCTATGCAAAATTACTAACATGCCCTCATACCAATTCATGTCAATAAATCAATCCTTTAATTATTACAACTCAAACAACTCATGTATATCACCTATCATTACTGATGTAATGCATAAATCTCACTAATTAGGTTAATAAGCACTACACATGTGAAATTACCAAAATGCCCGTGTGTGTGTGTTGTTAAGTTATTCAAAATAACAGTGTTAAGTTATGCTTTTCATCAATTATGCATCATGCTTAATTTATATGTTGTTCATTCAATTAATTTAATTGGCCTGACTAGGTAGATGATGCTTTAATACAATGGACCTAGAGGGAACCAAACCGTGCAGTGATCCATATTCTGGACCTCGACTACTGCTTTAGCCCCATCAAGTAAATGTCCATAGGTAAGTCTAACTATCCGACTAGTGTAATGGTCCTACGAAACCTACGTCACTGCACCAGTAAAAATCATGGAAATGTCTACAGCCAAGTCTAACTATCCAACTAGTGCAGTGGTCCTGTAGGACCTATGCCGCTGCACTGGTAAAAAATCAAGTAAATATCCACAACCAATCTGACTGTCCGACTAGTGTAGTGGTCCATCGGGACCTATGTTGCTACATTGACAAAATTTAATAATTGGCATCAAGTGGCAAAAGAGGAAAGTTGTCTATCCAATAGACTAGTATAGTGACCCTAATATAGACCTAGGCCACTATATTGGCCCTATTAGAAAAGTAGACAGTACGGCAGCTACTAAAATCCCTAAGTTAACTAGTCAACCTATCTAATGGGTGTCTAACTAATGGACCATTTAACCTTAATTTATATCTATTTCTAAACTGATAAGCTTTTTATAATATTCCTAAGTCAAAAATAGATAGCTATTAATTTTATTGCATAACTAAATTTTAGCTCGATCTAGTATGGCCAAAATTAGGCTGTACAGGGAAATTTCCTAACATTATTTTCAAGTGCTACAATTGCCAATAATTAATATATATTATGCTTGATTTTATTCCATGGACATTTCTTATATAGTTGACATTTGCTATCCATTAATATTTTTGATTCAGGTAATGTCTAACTGGAAAGTTATAGGTCATTTCGTCAAGATTTAAAAGTAATTTCTAGGTTCATTTTCCAACCTTTTTTAGTGTAGTTTTCACTATTATCTCTATCATGTTCATAAGACTTAAGCCATGAAACCCCTATCCATTTACAAGGCCAAAATATAGGCTCAAAAGCCATCACATATAACCACAAGTCTTAACCCTTAAAGACACATTTAAAGGCTCATTTTACAAGTACATTTCATATCCACCCTAAACTCTATTTTATACTATTTACTTAAGTTTTTGTTCAAATATTAACCTTTCACTTTTAATTCATTACCAAGTATTCATGTGCAACATAATGACTCCATATCAAATTCCAAATCAAACCAAATAAATGTAGCCATTTCAAGTACACAACATCAACTACAAAGCAATTATTCATGTCAAACAAAATATTAAAGATTACTTACCATCTTTCCTTACCAATAACCTCGGGTCTATTTATATACAAGCCATTATCATACACTTTTCCACATTTCTTCATACACTCCTTTACTTGCACATGTTCACAACACATTTATGCATTCACAAGGATGTTTTTATGCCAATTTAGATAATCCCAGCATAGTGTATGTCTCGGCCCCATTAAGATTTCCATGTATCCATATTTTATTCAATTTTAAACCAAGTCATATGATTACTTCATGTAACTTAGACCTCATATACATGTTAACCACACTTTGATCATTACCATACTCTCTAAATTCACATGCCATACTACACAACTATACAAATATACTCATAAACATATCTTAAAGGGCTTAAGCATCTTTTTACTCAATTAATCAAGCATACACATTCACACACCCTATGCTAGAGCTCTCGGCCACTCACTAATATAAGTAAATTTTCACCCAAACTAGTTCTCTCACATGAATAGCCACCATCAATCATCCCAAGAATCTTAACAACCATACAATTAGCAAGGTTAATCAAACATATACTTATGCACATCCTTATGCCCCCTCTCGGCTAGCAAAGAATTCCTATATGCCAACCCAATTTCCATCAAACAAGTCATTATTTCCATTATCAATTAACCATTACCCTAAGGTTTCTATCCAAATTTAAAGATACCATAATTAGGCACTAAGCTAAGAAATCCTAAAGCAGATTTTAACCTTTGAAAATCAAATGGCATAAAAAAATGTTAAAGTTCACTTACTTTTTAAGGAGCTTACTTGAAACTCTAATTGCATAACCTGTCCAGCCCTTCCACAGTAGATTCTCCCATGCCCTTCAAGCCATTTTATGCCTTAATTCACCTCAAACAAAGGCCACACACATCCCATAGATGTTAGGCACCACAAGGAACCATTTTTAGCCAAGAACAACCAAGAAAATCTAAAGATAAGGCATGAAAACTCACCTTACACACTTGCTAGACTGCTTTTGACCTTTGGATTTATTCATGGAAGATCATTTTACCTCCATTCTTTTTTTGGAAATTCCCTAACACCAGGAGGAATTTTTGGAGGTGATAGTTCTCTGAAATAGTTAGGAGAAGATGTTAAAGATGGAAGATTTCTCCAAAGCTTGCATCAGCTCTAGCAACTAGCAAAAGAGAAAATCCTCTCCTTTTGTGAGTGCATTTTTCCACCTATCAAATGGTCTTGCCAATTGGCATAGGCTTTACACTAGTTAGCCATGTGTGGGTGGGTTCCATAGCCACCAGAACTATCCCAAAATAGCTAGATTTTTGGCAAAACTTCAAAAATTAACCAAAATTCACACGACCTAAAAAAATTACACTATCTATTTTAAAATTCATATTTTAATCCTTTTACATGCTTGTAAATTTTTGTGACCAAATTCCATCGGTAGGGCAATTTTCATGCTACCTCAATATGTGCGCCAACCTAAAAAATTATAAAAATTTACAAATGACCTCGAAATTCAAAAATTCATTCACTAATGAACTCAATGGAATTTTTAAGCTTCAGGGTCTGTCTAAGCAAATCCTGAGTCAATCTTAGCTCGACTAAATTTTATCACACAAACTAGTAGCTTACTGCCCAAAATGAATTATTAGTTTTGCTAAATTTTAAAATTTTGCCTTTTTCATCATTTTAAAGCCCCTCGAAGTTTCCCAACTAGTGCCACTACCTCAGTTTATGTGCAAGTGACCCGACACCCTGGGCACACTTCCCGAACCTAGTGGCATTATTCACAGAGACTCAAAACACAAGTGTTATAGTTCATTATTTAGTTATTTAGTTATTACTCATCTTTTATCTTATGTCATGTTGCGAAGAACTTATATTCTCATTTCTAGTACGTTTATGCACTTTTTCCCATTTTAGGTCATTTTCTACAAAATCACTATTCATTTATTCATTTTTCCTTAAGTTACTATTCATTTGGTTATTTTTCACAATCATAGGATTATGTATCTATTCATTCCAACCATGAATTTCTCATTTCTCCAACTAATATGTCTCAATATCCTCATTAGTTCATTATTGTACTTGTGCCATTATTTGTACACATACAAGTCACCATTTCACATGCCATTCCTAATATCACCATTATACATCATTTTAGTTCACACTTTCCCAAATTATCATTCAACACATCTTGTTATTTTTATTCACATTCTTAGCATGATTTTTCCATCTATTTCCATGTCAAAGCCATACATTACATGCCATACACATGTATGCATATTACATCACATACGTGCATACTATTTGGCCATACATAACCCACACACACCTACATTTGGCTTCTCTTACCCAAATCATGCATGCAAAGTTATTTTCATGCCATTAACATAATTATACCATTCATTTACATTAATTCCATGCCTAACCCTATGTTTTACCATTTCTATACACATATTCACATACAAAATCAAGCAAAATCACATGGCATGCATCAATGGAGTCAACTCCACATACCTAAGGTGTGAAAACATCCTTTTCTCTAACACTTTAAGGTTTTTAATGGTGTTCTCCTTCAACACCTTCTCTTTGCCTTAAAGATAATGGATTTCACCTTAGAAAAATTCCCAAAAATACTATACAACTCCAAATTGAAATCTAACAACATAAGATTTCTTAGAATTACCTAAGCTACCTAAAACAAAAATAAAAAATGGAATTAGATCACTTACACCAAAATTTGACACTATTCACCAAGTATCAAAATCTCACTTTCTAGCCTTCTTTTCTAATTTCTATTAGTTGGATTAGCTTTTAGAGACTATAGAGGAGAAGAAGCATATAAATTTCATGAATTCTGGTGGTGTATGGAAGGAGGGAGAAAGAAGAAATAGTGGGAGTGGTGCCTTGGGAATGGCATCGGCTTATGTGGGTTTGTGAGGAAAAAGGTGAGTTTTACATATGAGTCCCTCACATGTGTAAGGCCTTTTATATAGGTTAGGTGGATAGCCTAGATCGTGACATATGGCGATCTTACGGTCCATTTCCTCCTTATTTTCATTTAAAATTTAGAAATTCATAGTAATTTCTCTAGACCTCCCAAAATAGTCATTTTAGTTTTAAAAATCCTCGATTAATTCCATTAAAAGAACTATAAAATTTCAAGTCAAAATTCCATCAGCAACCATAGTTACTATTCACCCATTAAAATAAAATATTCCAAATAAATATCAAATGATGTCAAAAAATTAAAATTCCTTTACCACCCTGCAGATTGGAATTTTTGAGATTCAAGGTATGGCATTTTTGTGTTCGTCCAGGCACATCACGAGGCTGTCTTGGCACAACCTCATTTTATGTCACTATTCACTAGTTCTTAACTCGAAATGATTTACTGGTTTTGTTAAAATTTTAAATTATTTTGTTTTGCCTATTTTTTAGCCCATTAAAGTTTTATGAGCAACACGTCCCTTTTTTGGCCTTATTGAGGTGCCCCGACTCACATGGAGCACTATTCATGTCTCGGAGATACTTTTATAAAACATCTACTTACAGACTTTACAATTCTTCCCCTATTAAGTAATTTCATCCTTGAAATTACCTATTATGAATAGATGAGGGTTTTGTACATTTATCTGCTCTTCACTTTCCCATATGGCTTCTATAGTATTATGGTGTCTCTATAGCATCTTCACTAATGGGATTCACTTGTTTATTAGTTGCTTTACTTCTCTAGCGAAGATCTGCATCGATTCTTCTTCATATGTTAAGTCTAGTTGTACTTGTATCTTTTCTGCAGCTATCATATGGGATGGGTCTAATATGTATTGCCTTAATGTTGATATATGAAACACATCATGGATTTGTTAGAGCTTAGAAGGTAATGCTAATATGTACACCAATGGTCCCACACATTTAGTAATCTCATAGGGACCAATGAACCTAGGACTAAGTTTCCCCTTTATACCAAATTTGAGCATCTTCTTCCATGGTGATACCTTTAAAAATACCCGTTCACCAACTTCGTGCTTAATATCTCTCCATTTTAAATTTGGATACAATTCATATCGGTCCGAGGCAGCTTTTAACCTATCTTTTATAATCTTAACCTTCTCTTCTGCATCCCTAATTAAGTCAAATCCCATAATCTTACCTTCATCACTTCACTCCAACAAAGGGGAGTTCTACTCCTTCTACCATATAATACTTTATAAGGTGCCATTCCTAAGCTGGCTTAGTGGTTGTTATTGTAAGCAAATTCAGCTAAACATAGATACTGATCCTAATTGCCCCGAAACTCTATTGCATAGCTACATAGCATATCTTGTAACACTTGTATCACCTATTCTAGTTATCCATCCGTTTGAGGGTGAAATGTTATGCTCCCAATGCTTCTTGTAGCTTCTTTTAAAATCTAAAAGTAAACCTAGGATCTCCATCTAAAATGATGGCCACTGGCACTCCGTGTAGTCATACAATCTCATTAATATATAGTTAAGCTAGCTTCTCTAATGAGTAATCCATCCTTACTAGAATGAAGTGAGCCATTTTGGTTAATTTATCTAGTATCACCCATACAACATCACATTTACTTCTAATCAGTGGCAGCCCCATTACAAAGTCCATGGTGATTTTCTCCCATTTCCATTCTAGTATTGCTATTAGATATAACAATCCAGAAGGAACCTAGTGTTTAGCTTTCACCTACTGACAAGTCTAGCACTGAGCTACATATTCAGCTACCTCCGCTTTATCCCTCGCCACCAGTAGTGGGGTTTCAAATCAAGATACATCTTCATGCTTTTTGGGTGCATGGAGTATGGAGCTTCATGAGCCTTCTTCAAGATCTATGTTCTCAATCCATCTATTTTTGGTCCACACAGCCTATTATGATAGTATAAGCTTCCATCTACACCCAATCAAACCCTATAATCTTCCCCTCTTTAACTCTACTCATGGTTTGCACCATATGTCTATCTCTCAATTGTGCCTCTCTTTTATCTACTACTTAAAGTTAGGTTTAATCTATAATTCAGCCAAAATTGTATCCTTTACTGTCTACTCCACTCTAGCATGCATGAGTTTTAAAGCAGCAATAAGCTTTTGATTTGGGCATCTGCAACCACATTTGTCTTTCTTGGATTGTAATTGATTAGACAATCATAATCCTTGATTAGCTCTATCCATTATCATTGCTTAAGGTTTAATTCCTTCTATATGGGTAGGTACTTGAGACTCTTATGGTCAGTGTAAATATAACACCTTTCTCTATACAAGTAATGTCTCTACACCTTTAATGCAAAGACAATAGCAGCCCATTCTAAATTATGTGTGGGATAATTCTTCTCATGAGGCTTTAATTACCTCGAGGCATATGCAATCACCTTGCCTTCTTACATCAGAACACAACCGAGTTCATTGTGGGAGGCATCACTATATATCACAAACTCCTTCCTTTGTTAGGGCTGAGTAAGAATAGGAGCCTCTATTAACATTATTTTCAATCCATCAAAATTGTCTTGGCATTTGTCATCCCATTCAAACCTCACATCATTTCTCAACAGTCGGGTTAATAGAACTACAATCATTCAAAAACACTTTATAAATCTCTGATAATATCCTACCAATCTAAGGAAACTTCTTATCTTTATTATGTTCCTAAGAGGATTCCACTCTAGTACAGCTTTAACCTTACTCGAGTCCACTTTGATATCTTCAATTGAGGTAATATGACCTAAAAAGGCTACTTCTTCTAATCAGAACTCACATTTACTAAATTGAGCATACAAATGCCTTTCCCTTAAAGTCTGTAACACAATTATGAGGTGCTGCTGATGTCCTTTTAAGTCTTAGAATACCAAGATATCATTTATGAACACCATAATAAACTAACCCAAATGAGGTTTGATAATCCAATTCATCACATTCCATAAAGGCTATTGGGGCATTAGTAAGGCCAAATGGCATCACTAGGAACTCATAATGCCCATATCAAGTTCTAAAGGCAATCTTAGGGATTTTAGTCTCTTTAATTTTCAACTGGTTATACCCTGACCTCAAATCAATTTTGGACAAGATACTGGCACCTCGCAACTAATAAAAAAGATTATCAATTCTAGGCAATGGATATTTATTCTTGATTATTACTTTATTCAGTTGCCTATAATCAAGACATAACCGAAGATACCTATCTTTCTTTTTCACGAATAATACGGGTGCTCCCTAAGATGGGATACTAGGCCTAATAAAGCCTTTGTCCAACAGCTTCTGGAACTGCACCTTTAACTCCTTCAATTATGCTAGTGCCATCCTATATGGTGTAATAGATACTAAGGTTATGCTAGGATATACCTTGATCTCAAAGTCTAGCCTTTATATGGTGGTAATCCTAGTAGTTAATCTGGGAATACATCAAGGAATTCTAATACCATTGGTATCTCATTAAGGCTGGGTGTTATGGTACTAGAATCCGCAATATGAACTAAGAATGCTTCACATCCTTTCTAAATAAATCGCCTAGCTATAATGGCTAAAATTATATTTGATATAGAATTTCTTTTACCCATAACTATTACCTCTTCTCTATCTATTATCTACACACTCAACCTTTTCCTCTCACAATCAATCACTGCCTTATGTTCTGATAGCTAGTCCATACCTAGTATGATATTAAATTCATGAAAAGGAAGTTCTATTAGATCTGTTGGGAATGTCTGATCTTGAATTATCAGAGGATATTGTCTATAAACTATGTTCACCATCACACTTTACCCAATCGAGTTGCTCACTTGAATATCTAGATCTATAGGCTCTGGCTCTAGTCCTCTGTCTCATGCTTGTGTGGTGAAAATATAGGAATCTGTGGAACCAGGATCTATTAATGCTAACACAGGCACATCAAACATGTAAAAAGTACCAGCAATGACATCTAGTGCTTTAGCCTCCTCTCGTACACTGATAGCATATCACTGTGCTAGAGCTCTAGCCTCTAATCTCATCCTCTGACTAGTATTTAACTGCTCTTGCCTTGACTATCTCGATCCTCTACTAGGTACTGCTACAACTAATACCTTGATCTATGTAGCCTCGGGATATCTCTAATGATAATTGCGCTGAAAGTGGTCTTGAGCCTTACATACAAAGCACTCTCCTCTCGTTCTACCAGAACTACCACTAATGTTTATTATTGCAACTTGATATGTCGAAGGTGCACTTTTAGTTGTGGACATTGGGGCACTTAAGGCCTATTAGGATGATCAAGGCCTAAAAGGAAGGGCCTAACCTGACCTTTAGGGTGGGGCCTGCTTTTGGGACTACTGTCTTGATTGCTTTTGAGATGGTTGCCCAATCTAAAAATCCCTGTGTCTCTTACTCGCTCTTGGAACTGAGCTCGTCTAACCAACTGCAAATGGTCTCTTCCTCTGGAACAACTCCCTCTTTTCCTACATCATGTCTTCTATGTCATATGTTGTAGCTACCAATGCTAAAAAATCTCTGATCTTCATGGTGGCAATCTACATCCACAGCTCAACATTGAGGCCCTTCTCAAACCTCTTACAGCATTTTTCCTCGATAATCAAGAACTTGGTAGCATATCTGCTCAGGCGGGCAAAGTCTTTCTCATATTCTGACACTAATCTCTGCCCCTATTTTAGGTCCAGGAATTCTCATCTCCTTTTATTCTTATGGGACTCTAGAATGTATATCTTATGGAACTCCTTCAAAAAATACTCCCAAGTGATCTCTACTACTGCTTTCCTTCTCTTTGTTGTGTTCCACCAATGGATGGTTTCTTTTTAGAGAAAAGAGGTGGTATATTTCAAGCTTTCTTCTTCTGTGCACTCTAATTGCTCTAGTATTCTCATAGTTCGGTCTAGCCAATATTTAACTCTTGTAGCGTTGTCCTCTCTTGCACTTAGAAAGTCGACAGCCCCAATATTTTTCACCCTTTCCAGGTAGGTTTTCTACAATGCTACTAGGGCTAGTGGAGGTGGTAGAACAACAGTATGTCTCAGCAGCTATACTATCTACTATAGTAAATCTAATGAAGCTTGACCCTGAGGCTTTCGATAGGGTCCATTAACTCATCATATATCATTGTACAAAAAGTAACTTATTAGCTTCATGTAGTGTAGCTTTCCATAAATATAGAATTCTAGACCTTAGCACTCATATATAGTATGCCTAGGAACACCTAAACCTGCTCTGATACCACTAAATGTAACACCCCCAGCCCATTCCTGAAGGAAATAGACAAAGAGTGCTACTTCTCGTTGGTCACCCATCTTTAGAGTTCCCAAAGCCTCATTCATTTAACACTTATCAACTTGTTACTTAAGAAGGCATGATATCTATGTTGTCCCCAAATTAGCATATAATCTCCTAATACTGAGTGTTTTAGACTGATAAAATCCTATTTTAGGTCAATTATCCAATTCACAAAAAATTTAGGCAGCATACCTGCTATTCGGGTGAAAAACCAAAAATTTTCTCAACAAAAAAACACTTCTATAATAATCACAAACCTAAACATCAACACCCAGACCATTTTGGTCCTCCAAGTCAATCATTAAACATAGTCACACAATAGTCACAGGGTCTTAGACCCATAGTTTTCAAATAGCTAAATAGGCATGTACTCTCATCATAGGTTTAGATTTACATAGGTCATGCAATTTATCATACAAACATCCATATATATATCCAGAATATACATCAATTGTCTATTTCTAAACTAGAAATATACATGAGTGCATTTCTACTAATAACCATCAAAGTACAAAAATATATACCAAAAGGAACTTAGCAGCCACTACACTACATTGGATGAAGTTGAACAACTAACCCTGTCTAAGACCTGCGCATCAAAACACCAACGTGCTAAGTATACACTCAGTGGTGGAATTGAAACAATAAATACATGTCATGAGTATGATCGCACATATAAGCTCACATGTATAGTTTAACAAACACTATGATCCTTCCAATACAGTGTTACCATGTTATTTACTAACTATGTGCTATCTCTTATAGTGCCTTGTCATGCAAGTAATTAGTTCATATTCTATCTAGTCAACTTAATTATTTAAATTCATGCCTTTTATTTAATTAACCTTATTACTATTCATGTAGGGCTATATTTATCTAAATATGATGTTATTCAGGCCTATGATAGATAGACTACACTTTAAGATATCAGATAGCGGGATCTACGCTGTGCAGTGTTCCACATTTTTGCCTCAGTAGCTATACCTACTTGGTCTAATAGTAGGGATCAGTTTACTAGAACCACCTAATACTCGATTGATAGATAGCAGGGATCAGTCTATGGACCTCCTAATATCTGCAAGCAAGATAGTAGGGTTTAGCCTTGTGGGACCTCCCAATACCCTAAATCAATACCTCTAATACAATACTGGTGGATAGCAAGGATTAGCCCTATAGGACCTCTTAATATTCACATAAAGCCAATGGGTAGTAGGGATAAACCTAGGTAGACCTCCCAATACCAGATTGTGCAAGGTTCAACCTTAGAACCTCGGCAACTGCACCCTCTATCACATCAAACAACAATGGCCTCAAAATGACCAACCTACCTAGTAGCTACTAATTCCCTAGTTGACCAGTTAACCCATCCAATGGGTGTCTAACTGATGGGCTATGTCACTATTCATTATTCAATTATTTAGTTATTACTCATCTTTTATCTTATGTCATGTTGCTAACAACTTATATTCTCATTTTTGGTACATTTATGCACTTTTTCCCATTTTATGTTGTTTTTTGCAAAATCACTATTTATTTGGCCATTTCTCACAATCATAAGTTCTATGTATCTATTCATTCCAACCATGAATTTCTCATTTCTCCAAGCAACATGTCTTAATATACTCATTAGTTCATTCATTGTTCTTTTGCCATTTTTTGTACACATACAAATCACCATTTCACATGCCATTCCCAATATCACCATTATACATCATTTTAAGTCACACTTTCCAAAATTATCATCCAACACATCTTGTTATTTTTATTCACATTCCTAGTATGATTTTTCCATCTCATTTCCATATTAATGCCATAGATGACATGCCATACACATGGACACACATTACATCGCTTATATGTATACCATTCGACCATACATAACACACATACACACACCTACACTTGGTTTCTCTCACCCAAATCATGAATACAAAGTTATTTTCAGGCCATTACCATAATTATAGCATTCATTTACATTAATTCCATACCTAACCCTAAGTTTTACCATTTTTATACACATATTCACATACAAAATCATGCAAAATCACTTGGCATGCATCAATTGAGTCAAGTCCACTTACCTAAGGTGTGAAAACACCCTTTTCGGCACCACTTTAAGGTCTTTAATGGTGCTCTCCTTCAACACCTTCTTTATGCCCTAAACATAATGGATTTCACCTTAGAAAATTTCCCAGAAATTTTATACAACTCCAAATTGAAATCTAAAAACATAGGATTTCTTAGAATTACCTAAGCTACCTAACACAAAAATAAAAAAAATGAAATTAGGTCACTTACATCTAAATTTGACACTATTCACCAAGTATCAAAATCTCACTTTCTAGCCTTCTTTTCTGATTTTTGTCAGTTAGATTAGCTTTAAGAGACTGTGGAGGCCAAAAAGCATATAAATTTCATGGATTTTGGTAGTGTGTGGGTGGAGGGAGAAAGAAGAAATAGTGGGAGAGGTGCTTTCGAAATGGCATTAATTTGTGTGGGTTTGGGAGGAGGAAGATGAGTTTTACATATATGAGTTCCTCATATGTGTAAGGCCTTTTATATGGGTAAAGTGGATGGCCCAGATCATGACACGTGGCGATCTAACGGTCCTTTTTCTCCTAATTTTCATTTAAACTTTAGAAATTGAATGCAATTTCTTTTGACCTCTAAAAATAGTCATTTTAGTTTTAAAAATCCTTAATTAGTGCCATTAAGAGACCTGTAAAATTTTAAGTCAAAATTTAATAGTTTACTTTTTGGCACCTTCACCCACCAAAATAAAATATTCAAAAAAATATCTATTGATCTCAGAAAATTATAATTCCTCCTTCATCATACTTAATGGAATTTTTGAGGTGTAGGGTATGTTATTTTTGAGACCATCCGAGCACATCTCGAGGCTGTTCCGACCCAACTACATTTTATCTCTTGATACAGTAGTTCTTGACCTAAAATGATTTATTGATTCTGCTAAATTTTTAATTCATTCATTTTCCCTATTTTTAGGCCTGTCAAAGTTTTATGACCAATATGCTATTCATCGAACTCAAAATGGTGGCCCGTATTGCAGGGAATATCACTCGGGCCCAGATGGTATTATTCATAAGACCTTGACTGTCGGGCGTTATAAGGAAAGTGAGGAATTTCTCAAAACTCACTTTACTCTCCCTGTTCTAGATAGTCTGGAATTTGTCTCTTTCCTTCAGTTTTATCTCACAATTATCTACTGCTTTTGACATGCTTCTTATTCCCAGTGATGCCTGACATATATGAGAATTTTTAAGGACTGGAATCAGCTCAAAATGGTGGTCGAAGGAGGAAGTTGTGGTGAAGATGTGGTGTCGACAGTAGGTTAGAAAAGGAAAAGAATGGCTTTAACTCAAACAAGTGGATTTCCACTTGTCTTTGGCCAAATGCCATTTGGCAGCCTACATGGCCATTTGGCATGGTGTGGGGCCTACCTTGCCATGTTATAAGTGGTCCCAAACATTCCCGAATTATCTCAATTTTTTTAAAAAATTTGAAAATTCATAAAAATTACCTTGGACCTCAAAAAAGTATGCCTTTTGTTTTAAAATTCCTATTTTAATTCCCTCTAGCTACCTGTAAATTTTTGTGGCTAGATTCTATAGATAGGAAAATTTTTGAATTGCTTTGATTTGCGTGCCAACCTAAAAAATTTCAAGAATTTGAAAATGGCCTCTAATTTCAAAAATTCTTTCACCGATGGACTCTTTGGAAATTTTGAGCTTCAGGGTTTAATATTTTCAAGTCCATTTGCACACCTTCTGAGTCTGTCCTTGCCCGAAAATTTTTTTATTGCATAAATACACTCCTTATTGCTTAATTTGAATTATTGGTTCTATTTAATTTTTTTATTTTGCCTTTTTCATCATTTTAGAGCCCTTCGAAGTTTCATGACCAGTGCCACTACCTCGATCCACATGCAAGTGACTTAACAACCTGGACGCACATCCTAAGCCCTGTGGCACTACTCACGGAGCTTCATATCGCATGCATTATAGTTCTTCCCCTCTTAATTAAATTTTGTCCTTAAAATTACCTTAAGTAAATAGATGAGGGTATTAGGCTTTCATTAGCTCCTCCGACTCCCAAGTAGCCTCTTCTTTGTTGTGATGCCTTCATAACACATTAACTAGTGGTATGGATTTATTTCACAAATATTTCACCTCTCGAGCCAAAATCTAAACTGGCTCTTCTTCATAGCTTAGGTTAGGCTGCTCTTCAATCTCTTACATTGGAATCACATGTGATTGGTCCGATCTATACCTTTTAAGCATGGAAACATGGAAGACATCATGAATCTATTATAACTCAAAGGGTAGTGCAAGCCTATATGCTAAAGGCTCGACTCTTTCCGTGATCTTATATGGCCCAATAAATCTGGGACTCAGTTTCCCCCTGTTACCAAATCTCAAGATTTTTTTCCAAGGAGAAACCTTTAAGAACACCTTATCCCCTACAACATACTCAATATCTTTCCTCTTTAGGTCAGCATAAGATTTTTGTCTATCCACTGCTGCCTTTAAACCTTCTCACACTACCTTAACCTTTTCTTCAGCATCTTTGATCAACTCCACACCAACAATCTTCCTTTCTCCCACTTCACTCAAACACAAAGGGGTTATTTACTATCTGCCATGGAGTGCCTCATATGGTGCCATTCCTAGACAAGACTGGTATCTATTATTGTAAGCAAACTCTACCAAAGACAAATACTGATCCCAACTACCCTTAAACTCAATGGCACATCCTTGCAACATATCCTCTAATATCTGTATCCTCTCTCACTGCCCGTCAGTCTGAGGATAAAATGCTGTGCTATAAGCCAATCTGGTGCCTAAGCCCTCCTATAGCTTCTTCCATAATCTGGAAGTAAAATGGGGATCTTTATCAAAAATGATTGTCACTGGCACACCATGTAGTCTAACTATCTGATCCACATATAGTCTGGCCAACTTCTCCAAAGAGTAATTCATTCTAACAGGAATGAAATTTGCTATCTTAGTGATTTTGTCTACCATTGTGCATACCGTATCACACTTGCTTTTAGTCATAGGCAATCCTACCAAAAAATCCATAGTCACTCTCTCCTATTTCCATTTTGGTATTGCTATAGGATGTAGCAAACCAAAAGGAACTTAGTGTTCAGCCTTCACTTACTGGCACGTCAGACATCTAGCCATAAATTCTACCTCATCTCTCTTCATGCTAGGCCATTAATGCAAGGGTTTCAATCCCAGATACATCTTTGTGCTCCCCAGATGCATGGAATAAGGAGCCTCTTATGCTTCTCTAAGTATTTGTGCTCTCAAGTAATCTGTACCAGGTACACACAACCTATTTTGATAGTATAAATACCTATCCTCTAAAAACTCAAATCCTGTGGCCTTCCCCTCTTTAACTTTACTAATCATTTGAATCATCTGCTCATCTCTCATCTAATTCTCTTTGATCTAGTGGTTGAAGTCTGGCCGC
>CANXYI010059044.1:0-12984 GCA_948208565.1 Hura crepitans
CCATATTATGGAGCTCGACCCCTATACCGACCTGATATAGCCATGTAGATAAATTCATAGGAACCTCTTAAAGCACAAAAATAATGACCAACTATAATGCTCATACTCTGAGGCTCTATAAATAGTGCCACTGGGTCTAGGAAGTGTGGTTGAGGTGCGGGGTTACTTGCATCAAAATTAAGGCAGTGACATTAGTCATGACACTTTAAGGGGCTTTAATTTGTTGAAAATACAAAATTTTAAAATTTATCAGAACCAATAATTCATTTTGAACTGTAAGATAATGCTCAGGATAAAAAAATTTCAAGTCAGGAATGACCTAAGATGTGCCCGGATGGACATAAAAATAGTAGACCCTAAAGCTCAAAAATTCCACTGAGTTCATTATTGAATGAATTTTTGGACTTTGAGGTCATTTTTGAATTCTCAAAATTTTGGGGGGTTAGCATGCTAATTGAGGCAGTTTGAAAATTGCCTTACCAAAGGAATTTGGGCAAAAAAAATTTTGAGCATGTATTAGGGATTAAAATAATAATTTAAAAAAAATAATGTAATTTTTGAGGTCTATGTGAATTTTAGTGAATTTCTGAAGTTTGCTGCAAAACTAAGAGGGGTCAAAATAGTTCAAGTTGCTAGGACCCACCCACCTATTTGCCACCTAGCTTAGGGGAGCTAAGCTAAGTGGCTAAGGTAGGTGACAAGTGGATAATTCACTAAGGAGAGGAAGAAAACACTCTCCCTTTGGCTACTAGAAATGACGCCAACTTTGCTTTTGGGAGTCATTTTCTTCCTTCTTCTATAGCCATTTTTGCAACTTCTTGGTCCTAAAATTTACTTTGGTATGTTGGCTAACTAAGGGAAGAAGAAGCATTAAAAAAAGGGATTTTCAATAATTAAAAAAAATCACAAAAGATTGCTGGTTAGAGATAGCCTAGTAGAGGTACCAAGGTGAGTTTTCTTACTTCTTCCTTAG
Source organism: Hura crepitans (assembly GCA_948208565.1). Classification (NCBI taxonomy): domain Eukaryota; kingdom Viridiplantae; phylum Streptophyta; class Magnoliopsida; order Malpighiales; family Euphorbiaceae; genus Hura; species Hura crepitans. The sequence continues at coordinate 974 of CANXYI010059044.1, forward strand.
TTTTTATGGTGGTTCTTAGACTACAAATGGCTGTTTACAATGCCTAAGGTCCAATACCATATGGTTTGATGGTTTTTGAGGTGATTAAGAAGAATAATTACTTGGAAGAGGGTGGATATAGCCACCATGGAAGGTTAAAAATTGAGGTTTAAAGAGGCTTAAGGGGTGTCCATTAAAAAGGTATGTGAATTCCTTCTCTTTTGGTCACACTTTTCTTTCCCCATGGCTTATTTATATGTATGTCGATAGTTTTGATTAGAGAGCTTATGAAATGGTTAAAGAAACTCACTTGGTCGAGAGCTTTATGAAAGCATATGTGTGTGCATATTACTTGATATAATGTTTTGGTATGGTACTTGATTTTTTTGGCATGAATGATGATTAAATTCTAGGTGTATTTAGTGAACTTGGGATGTTTTAGTGGATAACTTACTTTGGCCAAGAGGTGTGCTTGGTATATGAGTGAGTGTGCAGGTTGTGTGCATAGTTCATGGCATGGTTTTGGGCTTATTATGGATGACATGTAAGGTTTATGTGATGAACTTAGTGAAGTTAGGGTTGTATGAGTGTGTTGGTAGATTGGTCAAGGCATGTTATAGGCTACATTTGTCTAATTTGCATGGTAAAGGCATGAATGATGTGTTTAGGCATATTTGTGTATGGCCTAAATATGTATGAATGTGTTTAAATGGTTTAAAAGCATGATTAAGGCAAAATAGACTTGTTGGCGAGAGCTTTGTGAGGTAAGGTCACATAAAAAGGAGGTATGGTTAATGGTATTTGTATGTGCATATTAGAATGACATTTATGGCATTTAGTACATGACATGATTTAGGTTGATATCATCATTAGTGTGACATGAAATGTATATCATGTAAGACATGTTTAAAGTATGAGAAGAGGGTTGGAAAATAAAGCTCATAGTGGCTTAATGTGGCATGTAATATGACTAAATATCCTTCCTAAAATAATCTGACATCATGACATGAACTTAAATAAATTATTAAAGCAGACTAGTCTATATAGAGGGTCATATAATATTTGCTGGAGTAGTATGGTAAAAAGGTAAAACATGTTTGGGTGACAGTAGTACTAGGATGGATGACCTAGTAAGAAGGGCACCGTTTATTGGGTTTTTTTTCAGGAATCCAATAGGGGGTGTTACATTTTGTGTTATCAAAGTATAGGTTAATTTTTTTAGGGCAAGTATATGCGTGCAAATTTTTAAGTTTCCAATTCCTTTGAACTGGTTCATTGTTTGAGGTTGATAAGTTATTCCCTTTTTGTAGTAGGCATATAGTTTAATAGGCACTTGAATGAGGGGTCGAGGGGGTGCCTAGTTTTGCACCAACTACAATTTAGGGGGTAGGCAATGCACCCTTACCTGAACCCAGTGATGCTACACAATAGCCACTGCCACTAGTGCTTAGCTAGCAATAGGCTAAAGCATCACCTATGTTGTTGTGGCAAATAGTAAATTTGCTCAGACATACCTCTACTGTTGGTACTACACCTCCACCTCTACCTCCTCCAACACCTATACCTCCACCACTAGTTCCTCTATAGAAGACTCCTTTAGAGAGATTAAGGATGATAGGAGTTGTTGACTTCCAAGGTAGAAGGGAGGATGATGTTGCTAGAGCTGAATACTAGCTAGATAGGATTTTCAGAGTTTTGGAACAATTAAACTACACTAAGGTGGAGAATCTGTAGTGTGCTACTTACCTCTAGCAGGAAGAAGCCCATAAGTGGTGGAACACTATTAAGAGAAGAAAAACACCAGTAGAGTTGATTTAGGACTTTTTCCTTAAAGAGTTTAGAAAATGATACATACCTGACTCCTATATGGATAAAAAGAGACAAGAATTTCTATATCTAAAGTAGGGAAGGAGAACAATGTAAGAATATGAGAAGGACTTTACTAAACTTTTGAAATATGCTGAGGAATTTATTCCTAATAAGGAGGAGAAATGCAAGAGTTTTTTAGTAGGATTGAATATGGAACTGAGGTTGTAAATACCTCATATTAGATAGAGGGATTTTGCTATGTTAGTATCAATAGCATACGATATAGAAGAAATGGTTCAAGAAAAGAGAGATCTCTTCTAAAAAAAGAGGCAGTTTACTGTGGGATAGTATAGTAGAGCATTAAGAGATGGAAGAAGAGGAGAGAGGGTTACACTCAATCATAGTCTTAAATTAGGTCTCAGCATCAAATAGGGTATCAGGGGTCGAGATAGGTATAAACCCAAAAGTTAGAACAAGTTTCAACTATTAAACCTCGATTGCCTCCCTGAGCTAGTAGTACCTTGAGCACATTGGGCAACAGGAATGAGCCTCCCCCATATGCCACTTGTTAGAGAAAGTACTAGGGGTAGTGTAGAGTAGGTCAACATAGGGCCTTCTATAGGGGGATAGCTAGTGATAATGGATGGTGAGAGAAGTCTTGTGAACAATTTTATCTCTATTATTAAGGCATAGAGACTTCTTCAAAAGGGTTATGAGGGATATTTGGCCTATGCTATTGACCTGAATTCTTCTAATTCAAATTTGGCCCATATTACAATTGTGTTTGAGTTTCCTGACATACTTCCTAATATGCTATTAAGCTGACCACCTTAGAGGGAACTCGATTTTAAAATCAAGGTATATCCTGGTACTAGTCTAATATCTATTAGTCCTTATCGAATGACACCTATTGAGTTAAAAGAATTGAAGGGATAGTTGGAAGAACTGTTAAATAAGGGCTTTTTCTAGCCAATATATCTCCTTGGGGAGCACCCATGCTATTTGTAAAGAAGAAAGATGGGTCACTCAAGTTATGTATTAACTATAGGCAGCCGAACAAAATGACTATAAAGAATAATTATCCATTGCCTAGAATAGATGACCTCTTTGATAAGTTGAGAGGGGTAGGTGTATTTTCAAAAATTGACCTAAGATTTAGATATCATCAATAGCAAATTAAAGAGGCTGATATCCATAAAACTTCCTTTAGAACCATATACATTAAAAGTTTTTTGTGATGCCATTTAGGCTTACCAATGCTCTAGTAACTTTCATGGATCTCATGAATAGAGTTTTCTAGCCTTATTTGGATTAGTTTCTGGGAGGGTTCATAGATGACCTCTTGGTGTACTCTAAAAGCCAAGAAGAGCATAAACAACATCTGTGGGTGGTGTTGCAGATCCTAAGAGAGAGACTGTTGTATGACAAGCTTAGCAAGTGTGAATTTTTGCTGAGGGAAGTTTCTTTTTTAGGCCACATAGTTTCAACTGAGGGAATCAGAGTTGATACTAGTAAAGTGAAAAGAGTGTTAGAATGGGAGCAACTTAGGAATGTAATAGAGGTGAGAAGTTTTTTAGAGGTAGCTTGGTATTATAGGAGATCTATAAAAGGATTTTCCATTATTACAACTCTTTTAACTAGACTTATTTGAAAGAATGTGGGAATTGAGTGGGATGATAAGTGTTAGACTAGTTTTGAGAATCTAAAATAGATGCTAACAGAGGCCCCTATCTTGATTCAACATGAACAGGGTAAGGACTTTATTGTGTATAGTGATACATCATTAAATTGTTTGGGTTGAGTACTAATACAGGAGGGAAAGGTAGTGGCTTATGCCTCAAGACAGTTGAAGCCATTTGAGAGGAACTACCCTACCTATAACTTGGAATTAGTTACCATTGTGTTTGCTTGGAAGATTTAAAGGCACTATTTGTATGGAGAAAAATGCTACATATATACAGATCATAAAAGCTTGAAATATCTCCTTACATAGAAGGAGCTGAACTTGAGACAAAGAAGATGGTTGGAAATGCTCAAAGGTTATGACTACCAAATTAATTACCACCCAAGGAAAGCTGATGTGGTGGCAGATGCATTGAGTAGGAAGTTTATGATGGCCTTAAAATCTATGAATTTTAAGTTGCAATACACTTCAAATGATGTTGTATTGGCTAAGTTATGGGTGAAGCTAGAATTCAAATAGCAACTTAAAGAGACGCAGATGGAAGATGACTAGCTAGTTCAGATGGCAAGCTAAGCTAAAGAGGGGAAGGCCATAGGGTTTGAGTTAGTAGAAGATAAGTATCTATACTTTCAGAAAAAGTTGTGTCTACCTATTATAGATGACCTGAGATTACAAATAGTCAAGAAAGCACATGAGGCTCTCTATTACAAGCATCATGGGAGCACAAAGATGTATTGGGACCTAAAGTCCAATTATTGGTGGCCTAGCATGAAAAGAGAGGTGCTAGAGTATGTTGCTAAGTGTTTAACACGCTAACAAGTGAAAGTTGAGCATCAGGGTCCTTTGGGATTACTGCACCTTATAGTAGTAATGAAGTGGAAATGGAAGAAAGTAACCATGGACTTTATGATAGGTTTACCTTTGTCTAAAGGTAAATGTGTTGCTGCTTGGTTAATAATGGATAGATTGACTAAGACTGCACACTGTATGCCTATAAGAATGGATTACTCCTTAAAAAAATTGGTAGATTATATATGGATGAGATAGTTAGATTACATGGTATACCATTGACTATCATTTTTGACAGAGATCTTTACTTTACTTCTAAATTTTGGAAGAAGTTATAAGAGGCATTAGGTACTAAACTGGCTATAGCACCGTATTTCATCCTCAGACTGATGGGTAGTAAGAGAGAGCAATAAAAATACTGGAGGATATGTTACGGGGTTGTATTATTGAATTTAAAGGGTAGCTGGGATCAGTACTTATCTCTGGTAGAGTTTACCTATAATAACAACTACCAGTCTAGTTTAGGAATGGCACTATATAAGGTATTGTATGGTAGATGATGTAAAGTTTCGTTGTGTTGGAATGAAGGTAGGGAAATTAAAATTGTGGGCATTGAAATGCTTTGAGAGGTTGAAGAAAATGTGTGAATAGTCAGAGAGAGGCAGAGAGCAGCAGTTGATAGGCAAAAATCATATGCTAACCAGAAGTGAAAAGACATTGAATATACGGTTAGCGATAAATTATTTTTAAAGGTTTCTCCTTGGAAGAAAATATTAAGGTTTGGTAGAAAGGGAACATTATGTTAGGTTTATAGGACCCTATGAGATCACAGAAATGGTCGGACCTCTAACATACAAGTTGGCACTACAACCTGAGCTACAGTAGATATAAGATGTTTTTCATGTTTCTATGCTTAAGAGGTATAGGTTAAATCCAACACATGTGATTCTAATGTCAGATATTGAGGTACAGCTAGATTTAAGTTGTGAGGAAGAACTAGTGCCAGTTGTGGCATGTTAAACGAAGCAGTTAAAAAATAAGTCAATAACACTAGTTAAAGTGCTATAAAGGTACCATAACACCGAAGAAGCTACTTGAGAGCTAGAAGAGTAGACAAAAGCTCAATATCCTCACCTATTTGCTTCATGTAATTTCAGGGATGAAATTTTCGTAAAAGGGGAAGAAATGTAACGCCTACACTCTAAGGCTCTATGAATAGTGCCACTATGTCTTGGAAGTTTGCCCGACGTACCGAATCACCGGCAAGAAAATTGAGGTAGTGACACTGGTCATGAAACTTTGAGGGTTTTTAAATTGACAAAAAATGCAAAATTTTAAAAATTAGCAGAGCCAATAATTTATTTTGCATTGTAAGCTACCCCCTCAAGCAAATAAAATTTTTTTAGGCTAAGAATGACCTTGGATGTCCCTAGAAGGACACAAAAATAATAGACCCTAAAGCTTAAAAATTCCACTAAGTTCATTGGTGAATGAATTTTTGGATTCTGAGATCATTTGTTAATTCTGAACATTTTTTAAGGTTGGCACACAAATCGAGGTAGTTTAAAAATTACCTATCGACTATATTTGGCAAAAAAAATTTATAACCATGTAGAGTGGATTAAAATATGTGTTTTAAACCAACTGATCTAACTTTTTGATGTTTGTGTGAATTTTGTTGAATTTTTGAAGTTTGACATAAAATTGAGAGTGGTCGGGATGGTTAGGGTTGCTAAGACCCACTCACCTAGTTGCCACCTGGCTTGGGGGAGCCAAGTAAAGTGGCTAAGGTAGGTGACAAGTGCAAAATTCCACTATGGAGAGGAAGAAAACACTTTCCCTTTAGGTGTTGGAATAAATGCCAGTTTTACCTTTGGGAGTCATTTTTTTCCTTCTCCACTAGCCATTTCTACAACTTCTTAGCCTTAAAGTTTACTTTGGTATGTTAGGCAACTAAGGGAAGAAGAAGCATTGGAAAAGGGATTTTCAATAATTAAACAAAAATCATCAAAAATTGCTAGCCCGAGATAGCCTAATAGAGGTATCAAGGTGAGTTTCCTTGCTTCTTCTTTGGTTTTTATGGTGGTTCTTAGGCTAGTAATGGCTATTTATGATGCCTAAAGTCTAATAGCATGAGGTTTGATAGTTTTTAAGGTAATTAAAGAGAATAATTAGTTGGAAGAGGGTAGACAAAGGCATAGTGGAAGGCTAGAAATTAAGGTTTAAAGAGGCATAAAAGGTGTCCATTAAAAAGGTATGTGAATTCCTTCCCCTTTAGCCACACTTTTCTTTCCCTATGGCTCATGTATATGTATGTGGGTAGTTTTGATGTGAGAGCTTATGAAATTGATAAAGAAACTCACTTAGCCGAGAGCTTTTTGTTGGCATGTGTGTGTGTGCTTTGCTTGAAATGGGGCTTTGGTATACTAGTTAATGTTTTTGGCATGAATGATGATTGAATTCTAAGTGTGTTTAGTGAACTTGGGAAGTTTAAATGGATGACTTACTTCGGCAAAGAGGTGTGCTTGGTATGTGATTGTGTATATAGGTTGTGTACATAGTTCATGTCATGGTTTTGGGCTTGTTATAGGTGACATGTATGGTGTATGTGATGAACTTAGTGAGGCTAGGCTTGTATGAATGTGTTAGTAGTTTGGTCGAGGAATTTTATAGACTACATTGATCTAATTTGCATGGTAATGGCATGAATGATTTGTTTAGGTATGTTTTTGTAAGGCCTAAATATGTATGAATGTGTTTAAATGGGATAAAAACATGATTAAGGCAAAATGGACTTGTTCCTGAGAGTTTTGTCAGGTAAGGTGACTTGAAAATAAGGTATGGTTAATGGTATTTGTATGTGTATATTGGCATGACATTTATGGCATTCAGTATATGGCATAATTTGGGTTGATATCATCATTAGTGTGACATGAATTGTATAAGTTATAGGATATGTTTAAAGTATATGAAGAGGGTTAGAAATTGAAGCTAAAAGTGGCTTAAAGTGGCAGGAAATATGACCAAATATCCTTCCTAAAATAATCTTACATCATGATATGAACCTAAATAAACTATAGGAGAAGACTAGTTTATATAGAGGGTTAGATAATATTTGCTGAAGCACTATGGTAAAAAGGATAAATGCATTTGGGCGAGAGTGGTACTAGGATAGGTAACCTAGTAGGAAGGGCACAATTTATTAGGTTTTTTTCTAGGAATCTAGAAGGGGCTATTACAGTAGACTTTGCATAGGGATTAGTTTGTTGACCTCCCAATGGAAACTTATCAAGTCAAAATATTCATCCAGGTTTGCCCAGTAGATTAGTGTAGTGGCCCATCTAGGGACCTTTGCTACTACAATAGCATAATTTGATATATGAAGAAAAATGCTAGCAATATAGTAGTTTGCCCTGTAGACTAGTGCAATGGCTCAATTATGAACCTCGATCGTTACACTTGCCCAATCTGATAAATAGATAGTCTAGCAACTATTAATCCCTAAGTTGACAAGACAACCCATCTTGTGGGTGTCTAACTAACAAGCTATCTAACTTCATTTTAAGTTTATTTCTTTACTGATCATCTTTTTAGAAATTTCCAAGTTCAAAAATAGATAGTTATAATTTTTATCATATAGTCAATTTTAGCCCTATTACATAATTATTTGTCAATTTTCTGAAATGTTTTAAAACATTTTCATTGGCATAATTAAAGTCATATTAAATCTAGCCTATTCCATCATTTTAGTTCAATTATAAGCATGCCAAGTAGTTATTTTAGATATGGGTCCCTAACATTAATTTACAGGATAGTTAGAGGTCATTTTTGAACTTTGCAGTGGCCATTTTATGTTCATTTTAGGTCCTTTTTCAAGCCCTTTTAAGTGCCAACTGCACTCTTTACCCTGCATTTTCATAGGCCTAAAGCCAAGCTCAAAAGTATGTCTAAAATTACTGTAATAGTTGCTTCCATACTATTATACATAAATATTTTAACTTAAATCAATTAAAATGGTAGGGCCTTATACCACCTGAGCATCCTGAAAAAACACAATTTCGGCGGATGCTTTGAGGAATTTTTAAAAACCACACAGACCTCAAAAAATTATCACGTTTGTTTTAAAATTCTCGATTAGTCCCATTTAAAGGCTCATAAAATTTCACGGCCAAATTCCACATACATACCGTAATTTACTAGTAAAACCCCAAAATTAAGAAAATTTATGAACGACCTCGTAATTCAAAAATTCTTTCACCACTTGAGTAAGTGGAATTTTTAACCTTTAGGATATGCTCTTTTTAGGTTTATCTGGGCACATCTTGAGTTATTCCTAGCTAAACTCTATCTGAGCCTACAACTCACTAGATTACAACATAAAATAATTTATTAGTTCTGATAAATCTTTAAATTAAGCCATTTTTATCATTTTATGTCCCTTTGATTTTTTATGACCAGTACCCTTGCCTCGAGCCTCGTGAAAGTGACCCAACACTCTAGGAACACTTTCTAGCATCAATGGTACTATTCATGGAGCCTTGGCTTACGAGTATTACAATTCTTCCCTGCTTAAGAAATTTCATCATAAAAAATACCTAAAGTGAATAAGTGTGGATACAGAGCCATTATTTGCTCTTTAGGCTCCCCATGTGGCTTCTTCTACATTATGATGCCTCCAGAGGACTTTTACTAAAGCAATGGCCTTATTCCTCAACTATTTCATCTCTCTAGCTAGTATCTGTATTAGTTCTTCTTCATAAATCAAATCTTGCTATATTTCAACATATGTTATTAGAACTATATGGGAGGTATCTGATATATATCACCTCAGCATTGAGACATGAAATTCATAATGAATCTATAACTCAGCCAACGCAGCACTCTCCTTGGTTTACTGCAATCTAGCATTCATATATCTCAAGGTCACCATGAATTTCCTGCTCAAAGCATCTACTACCACATTAGCTTTCCCTGGGTGGTAATCTATTAAATAATCATAATACTTAATTTGTTCCAACCACCTTCTCTATCTCAAGTTCAATTCTTTCTGAGTTAAAGGGTATTTTAGATTATTGTGGTCTGTGTAAATGTAACATTTCTCACCATACAAGTAGTACATTTAAATTTTCAAAGCAAATAAAATGGTAGCTTGCTCGAAGTCATAAGTAGGATAATTCTTCTCATGTGTTTTTAATTGTATTGAAGCATAGGCTACTACCTTCCTTTTCTTGCATCAACATATAAACCAAGCCATTAAGTGAGGCATCACTATACACTACAAAGTCTTTACCCTATTTATGTTAAATCAAGATAGGAGCTTCTGTTAGTATCTTTTTTTACCTTCTCAAAACTGGCCTAACATTTTTCATCCCACTCAAATTTCACATTCTTTCTAATCAATCTAGTCAAAAGAGCTACAATCATGAAAAATCCTTTCACAAACCTTCTATAGTACCTAGCTAATCCTAGGAAACTCTATATCTTTATCACATTCCTTAGGTGTTCCCACTTTAACACTACCTTAACCTTGTTGGGGTCTACTCTATTACCTTTTATAAACACTATGTGTCCAAGAAAAGCTATTTTGGTAAGCTAGAATTCACACTTACTAAGCTTGGCATACAACTATTTCTCCCTTAGAGACTGTAACATAACCCTGAGATGCTGTTCATGTTCCTCCCTAGTCTTGGAGCATACCTAAATATCATCAATGAATATTACCACAAATTAATCCATGTAAGGTTGAAATATTATGTTCATTAAGTCTATAAAGGCTATCGAGGAATTTGTGAGACTAAATGGCATCACTAAGAACTCATAGTGCCTATATATGGTTCTTAATATAGTCTTAGAAATATTAGCTTCTTTGACTCTCAATTGAAGATATCTAGATCTCAAATCTATTTTGGAAAATACACTCATACACCTCAACTAATCAAAGAGGTTATCTACTCTAGGCAAAGGATATTTATTTTTCACTATCACCTCATTCAACTATCTGTAATCAATACACAATAAAAGCAACAATCATTCTTTTATTCAAAAAACACAAGTTCTCCCCATGGTGAAACATTGGGTTTGAATAAACCCTTGTCTAATAGTTCTTACAATTGCACCTTTAATTCTTTTGATTCAGTAGGTGCCATTCGATAAAGAGTAATATAAATAGGAGTTGTACTAGGATACACCTCAATTTTAAAATCAAGCTCTCATTATGGAGGCAAACCTGGCAACCCTTTAGGAAACACTTCAAAAAACACAAACACTATTAGAATTTGTTTAAGTATTAGGGTGTAAGCATCAATGTCAATGACATCTACTAAATAAGCTTTGCACCCTTTTTGGATCAGTTTCCTTAAAGTAATAGCTGAGATAAGGTTATTCATATAGTTTCTCTCACCTACAACTATCACTATTTATCCCTCTATAGTTTATAGGGTCAGCCTTTTATTTTTACAGTCAAGTATAGCTTGATATTTAGACAACTAGTCCATTCCCAAAATCATATCAAACTCGAATCTTGGGTCTACCAAAGCCAAAACTGGAACATCAAATAAGTAAAAAGAAACAGTTATAAGGTTTTATGCTACTACCTCTTCTCTGGCTCTGATACCGTACTATCTAGTTGTGGCATGACATTTTGATCTATCATTTCCTTCCTCTTCATAATAGTATCCCACCAATGGTCTGCTTCTTCCTTTAGGAGGGAAGTTGTACACTTTAGACTATCTTCTTCTGAACATTCCAACTGTTCTAAAATCCTGAAGGTCATTTCCAACCAGTACTCCATCCATGCTACATCATCCTCCTTTATACCTAAAAAATCCACGGCTCCCATCTTTTTAATTCTCTCTAATAGGGTTTTTTTGTGTAAGAGCTAGTTCTGCTAGAGGTAATGGAGCTAGTGGAGGTGGAATAGTAGCTATAGAGGTGTGTCTTAATAAATTAACTATCTATTATAACAAAATTAAAGATGTTTTTGTTTGTGGTTATGCCTGCGGTTGTGGCCTGCACACAGCATCATGAGGCTCATGAGTAGATACATTATCTACTCCTTGTATAGTAGTTGGAGCATAACTAGCTATTTCCTCTGCTCTATCCTCTGATGGCCTATCATCCATCTTGAATTATTACAGAAATTACAAAACTTATTAGCTTTTATGCAGTGTAGCATAATGACATAACCAATCCTAGACTCTAGCACTCATGAAAAATACCTAGGATCTTTAAACGTAGGCTCTGATACCACCAAATGTGACATTCCCTATCAGATTCCTAAAGAAACTTGATAAGCGATGCATTTCTTACAAAGCACCTATCCTAGAATTTCCCTAAAGGTAAAGACCTTAACACTTATGGACTATTCTAAAATTATATCGTGTATTGCTTAGATTTCTAGTGTAATCCTTAAACATCTTTTGATGTGGTCTGATAGACTTAGAAAATCCATTCACAGACACTTTACAAGTTATAAAAAATTAGGCACCACAATAGCCACCCGGGTGACATGAGAAAAGTTTTTCACCTATTAAAGGCACTTTTATAGACAATCATTCCATTCAACCCCCATTTAAACCCTTCTGGTCCCCTAGTTAATATTAGCACACATAAAACAAAAATTAGAATCACACACACATAGGACCTCAGGCCTATAATTACCAAAATCTCAAGCAACCCAAACACTTGTTTATATATATCACATCCATGCTTTATATACATATATAGCAGCTCTATGCCTACTAATGCATAC